>OVAX01001744.1:0-39449 GCA_900406405.1 Lepidium africanum | reverse complement strand
CAAGACTGTACTTTGTTTATATTAATCTTAATACAAAAGCTTAAAGAATCTCTGTGTGTCTTTGTCTTGTGTTAGCGTGTGTTGTACAAGCGTCATCATTCTGTGTATGTCTTCTACAAAAATTCCTCTATTGTGTTAGCTTTTGATACAGAGCATGTCTCCATTATGGTACTTTTAATATGATATATCAAAAAGCCTAGTCATAGTGCCATAAATTTTCCATGGGAAAACAAACTTGTCACAGAGAAATACGTAGACAACACACCTTCAGAATCTCCTGTGTTTCACTTAAGGTCTTTCCACTTTTTACTAGCATCCAAAAACATGTATTATACTGATTATTGATGTGGCCTGGAACAAAAAATAATGGAAGTTGTAACAAAGTGTATATCAAAACGCCAATAAGTCTTAATAGTATCCAGAACGTAGATTATCATGAATTTGTTTTAAGTTAAAAATTCACTAAACATAGATGTGAGAAAATCTTACAGTCATGCTGTCTCCACGCAAGGTAAGCTTGAAGAACATCTACTGATGCGCAGCTTACAAATTTTGAAGCAAAGGAAGGAGCATACTCTAATTTTCTATGAGGAAAGAACTTTACCCAATTTGTTACATAGACCGCATCAAAAAATGAAACTACCAAAGACAGAATCTTACTACATATGAAACAACATAAAGAAGATTAAAGTACACATCAAATCATACACAAGAAAAAAATACAACTAGAGTTATTCCCCTAGATCCTACAATACCAATTCATTGAATAACAAAAGTATAAATTAAATCAATACCTAGCTCATCTCTAGTAGAATCTTGATGTTTTCTTGAATATAAAGCTACATAATACACGAAAACAATAAAATCTTGTCTAACATATATACAGGCACGAGTCAAAACTAAGACAAGTAAAGTGATTTGAAGTGACAATGGTACTTGTACTCGTCACTGTATCCATATGCAAAAACTAGATCAGGATACTCTTCCAAAACTGTAGATGCATATGAATTCATAAAATTTAGTGTCGTTTCATCATTAGGCTTCTCAAACTTGTGAACTTTAGAAAATCTATAGTTATTAAGAGAGAAAGGGTGTGAGAAACATAAGGGAACCATTGACATTCTACAAAAACACACACGCATATAAAGATTCATGTGAACACCATTCTTATCAATGTTCAAGTTCCAAGAACTATCTGAAGCACAATCTATTCATAAAGTGACGAACCTAGAATAAATCCAGGTATTTTGCCAAAACAACTTATCTGACTTTACAACTCCTCTTGTTCACAATCTACACCCCATCACTACTGAATACGAGAAATTTACCTGGAATAATCACGACCATCAATACGGACAATCATCAAATTAGGAAACATAATTTCGTCCTCCGCTTCAAATGACTTCACGTACTCGTACTTACTATTCGCCATTTTTGTTTAATTATTCTTTGATTCTACTATCAGGTGGAGCTTACTTCGAATGTCTACAAAATTAAAACAAACTTGAAATGAATCAAGTATCAGAAAGAGAGTCAATAGTAACTAGTTACGTCCATTGTCTACAAAAACTACTGGAGTATCTGCAAAAGGCATTTCTCTTTTCTGTCAACTCCCTCATTTCACTTATGTTCTTGCCTAAAATATGGCATGGAAGGTATACCAATATTATCATATACAAGCCACTTCTAATTTCAAAGCATTTAACCAAGACTTATTTAGTTATGCAAGTATCATTGATGAAAAGACTTAGGCAT
Source organism: Lepidium africanum (assembly GCA_900406405.1). Lineage (NCBI taxonomy): Eukaryota > Viridiplantae > Streptophyta > Magnoliopsida > Brassicales > Brassicaceae > Lepidium > Lepidium africanum. The sequence goes on along the minus strand of OVAX01001744.1, from coordinate 37,694 downwards.
CCAAATAATTATGTAGATTGAAGATTGAAGAGAGCTAAAACACGTGATTTTCCATTTTTGTCATCATTTGATATTGTATGCCCCTAATTTTGTAAGGCTGAGTTGCTCTCATTTCATATGCCTTGCAAATTGTTCTTTTTGACTCTTTGGTTTAGATACTGTACATCTTATCCAATACATTACATATATTTCTACATTTCCTGACAGGCACGTGGCATAAAATATCTTCACCATTGTAGTCAATATTAGTTTGTACTTACGTACTCATAATAAAAGCCTCACTTTTATGGCTAATTCAGTAAAGATCAACCATTATCTAAAGGCTATAAAGGCTTTATTGACCTGAGAATAGGCTGTTGTCATAGTTAAGTTACCATGTCATCTTCAACATGTTGCCAATATTATTCGTTCACGTATTAAGCTTGGGACATATCTCACTACAATGACTGGAAGGGGAACGATACTTAACATACACTCTTTATGTAGTCAATATTAGTTTGTACTTACGTACTCATAATAAAAGCCTCACTTTTATGGTTAATTCAGTAAAGACCAACCATTATCTAAAGGCTATAAAGGCTTTATTGACCTGAGAATAGGCTGTTGTCATAGTTAAATTACCATGTCATCTTCAATAGGTTGCCACTATTATTCGTTCATNGTTAATTCAGTAAAGACCAACCATTATCTAAAGGCTATAAAGGCTTTATTGACCTGAGAATAAGCTGTTGTCATAGTTAAATTACCATGTCATCTTCAATAGGTTGCCACTATTATTCGTTCACGTATTAAGCTTGGGACATACCTCATTACAACGACTGGAAGGGGAACGATACTTAACATACATTTTTTAAGAAACTAATTATAAGTAGTTGTTATCAATTCAACTCTTACAAGATTCCACTGTGTTCTCCTTAGTTTGAGTTGGTTAGTATACCTATTTTTCTCACTTGACTTTTCCAGGTTGCTAATGAAGCCGAACAACACAAAATGAATCAAAAACTCCAGAATGTTTAAAACACATCATTGGCCGACTTGCAAATTTCAGAATAAGGTGACAACATAAAATTTCCAGACTTCCCGTCTAAAGTTCTCAGTTTCAAGTTTATTAAGGTTAGCGTTGGGGTTAGATACGAAACAGTCTGAACCAAAGTCTTGCAACAAAGATGTTGGGTTTGGAATTCTCCCTGCTCTTGGAAACAGTAAGGCTAAAGATGATTTCACTTGAAAGGTGTGCCACGAAGAGAAGAAGAACAAACATCTTGTCTTGGAAAACTAATCCACCCTCTTATTGGCCACGTTTTTGTTGCATTTTTTCCCTTAGACTTTATTACTTTACCCAAGTTTAGATAAACATTGTTATGTTTTCATTACTTTTGATAAACTTGGTTGCAATATTACAGCTACTTTTTAATAAAGTTGTATTATATAGATTATGATTGACTCTTCTATTCCCTTGTTAAGAAAAGCCATGTACACACACATCATTCACTTATTGTACTTCTGTGTCTTATGTTTGTTATATATCACAACCTCCTAACTTTTGTATCTAGAGAAGATGATAAAATATTTAAGTATTATAAAAGTCAACACCAATTGATTTAGAGAAATATGAAAGCAGAAAAGATTGTGATTTATAGGCTCACAAAAATTATCACTAATGATAACAATAAAACAATTTTCTCTCAAGAAATTAGCACAAATGTAATTCACATACTTATCAACATAGAAAAGGAATTAAAAAAATAATGATAGCAATAAAACAACTTTTCCTCAAGAAATGAAATGTATAATATATATACATTTATGCTTATTAAACCAAACCAGACGTAATCCGGTATGTCCCCTAGATAGTTTCACAAAAATACACCATAAGTCTAGGAAATTATGAAAATGTACCCTAGATACTATATTGTTGATTAACCCTTTTTCTAGAAAAGGGGTAGGTTTAAAACCCAATAATACCTTCGTCACAATGCCAAATTATTTTGCTCTGGAATTGGAGAAAAATAAAAAAATAAAAAATAAAAAGTGAAATCGATCGCTGACATGTGGAAGAATTTGTATACGATGGTGGACCAAAATGAACAAGGTGGACGTCCGTGAATGACAAGGATAAATGTTCATGACGAATGAATTAATGACACGTAGCAAGAATTGTGTACGACGCTACGCATATACAAATATTTATGTCTAGTATGGACAAATGTTGATGTCTAGCATGGACATTTATACTTGTCTAGTGTCGGTCTCATTTTTTACCGCGTGTCAGTCGTCCATTCACCCTGGACATTTATCGTTCTCAAACATAGATGTCCATCATAGACATATTTACTTGTCAATCACGATCGGGACACATGACAGACGAAATAAACAACTATTAGAAAATAAATAGTTTTTGGTGCAAAAACACAAGAACACAAAACTCAAAACTACAAATTTGAGAGCGTAGATTTCATCCATTGACAGAATGATGAAACCTGAAAAAAAATAAGTCTTTTTCGGTAATAGAAGCTCATAAATTTGCAGAAAATCTATTACAACGTACTGTGGGCGAGGAATGAAGAGAATGATCCAATCTCTGTAAAATTATAAAGCTTTGCAAAATAGAATAAAGAAGTCGTAATTTTTTTCATAAAGGAAGTTGCAGAGTATAAACTATGTGGGAAAGTGGGATTGAAGAAGATGTCAACAAAATAATTGGGAATGAAGAGAGGAGTGCAATTTGTCTTTCTGCAATAACGAAAAAAGGGTTTATTTATAAAGTAGACATTTGTGTACATTGCATATAATTTCTGGAAAAAATGTGCATTTGACATAATTTATTCATAAATAAAAATATTTAAATGAATTTAAATCAATAGAACCAAAAATTTGAATTCTGAAAATACTCATCTAAAACATCCATGCCTAAAGATGATGTTATCTTAAAAATGTTAAGATGTTATACTATCTCTTATTTTTTAGATATGTAAAAGACGTCGAGTATAAAGAGAGGTACATTGTCCACATAAACACGATCCCTGGATAATTTCCTAACGCTACGGGTTAAATGATGTGTTTTGTGGTTAAGAGCATGGGGATTAAAACTAAAGACAAAACTCTGAATAAGCTCCTAAGTTGAGTGAAAATTTCAAGGCATGGCTGAAAAGCTGGCCAGTCGAACGGATCTTCAATCATCTTTTTGAACTCCGATCAATTTACTGTAAACTCCAATTATGTGATCTGTAGGGAGATAGGCATCTCATGGCCCAGAGGAATTCTTTGAATTCGGCGTGCAGGGCATATAGGCTCCTCTTTAAAGTACGACACCTATATTTAGCCCTGAGAATAAAATCCGACCCGAATTTCCGATCCGACCCGAACCAAATTTCGGGTAATTCGGCTTGGGTAGTTCGGGTATCAAGTAGTGATTCAGGTAGTATTTTATTTTACAATTCGGGTAGTGATTCGGGTCGGGTAGTTTGGGTATCGGGTCAACCAAATTTTTTTGTTTTTTCGAGTTTTTGCGGATTTTTTAGTATTTTTGGATTTTTAAGTGATTCGGGTCGGTTCAGGTCGAATTTTTTCGGATTTTTTTTGGATTTTTGGATTTTTATTTTTATTTTTTTGGATTTTTTTGGGTTAATTCGGAAGCATTGGATACCACCCGAACTACCCGATATCTGACCCGACCCAACCCGAATTACCCATTTTGGTTAGTTCGGATAAATACCCGAATTCCGAAATACCCGACCCGATCCAACCTGAACTACCTGAATTCGCAGGCCTACCTATATTGACTCTGCCAATACAATTCAAGTAACAATTACATCTAAGCCCCATGTATAAATCTGAGTCCTTCCAAGAAGTAACACCTATAGTTTGTGAAAGCGGGGAGGGTCGTCAGTGGTGTGGAGATCGCATTATCTCTCTAGCAATGTAGGACCGTCTGCCACATATCTAATTATCTCCTCTTGGGCCTGGGCTCAAGTGGTGGCTTCTATTTTTACCATTTGAACTAGGTCTCAAGGATCCTTATCAACATTTGAGAACGCCTTTTCATTCTTGATTTTCAAATGTACCGTAAAATCCACAAGTAACTTTGAGAATCCTCCATTTAAGGAATCCTCCATAGTGGGTCTGAATGGGATCTTGAAAAGAGCCCACAGATCCATGTGGATATTAAAATAAAACATGGTTCACTATCTCATTTTCCGAGCCACATATGTCGCATATATCATCACAATTAATGCCTCTTCTCGAATAGTTATTTTTATTACAATATGTTCTAAAAAGCCTGCCACATAAAATGCTTAATTTTCTAAGGAGCCTTGATTTCCCATACTTGATTTTTTAGTGCATGGATGTTCGGTCCATAATACCCCATATCGTGAAACGAGATATTGCATTCAGCCCAATAAAATAACTTTTATGTGTGATAAACATGTCTTGGTAAAGTGCCAGTCTAATTTGTCGTTCTCGGGTCTGCAAGGGATATGCATTCCTAAGGTTAATTATGCATCCTGAGGAATGAACAATTGTTTAATTGTACATGTCTCTATAATCTTGTTGTCAAATCAATCAAATTTAAGACTGTCGAATCAGGGTAAATATTTGGGTCGATGCCTGTTACTGGTCTTAAGATGTGATATAAATCTTTTCCTTAACTCTAATTGTATCCTCATTTCCTATTCTCCTAATTAGTCCTTTCAGGACTAAGCAATGGGTTGATATGATATTTCGCCAACCATAGGATAGAGAGTATAATCTCATAGGATCTTAGGGTTTCGAGTGCCTAAAATAACGTCCCTGAAACACTCTAGCCAAGAAGGAATTCAGTCGATCTAATAGTCTACATGGTTGTTTAGCAAGTAGAGCATTGTTGAATTCTTCAATTGCTCTAAATCCTAAACCACCTTCACTCTTATCTTTTTATCTTTATTTATCCAATATAACTCTTCGGGCTTCAGTTTCCAGGGATACTTATGTATTCCGTCATAATTAATAGTATTTTACCGATGTATTTTATTGTTGTAAAACTCAAATAATAGGTTCTATCTATTTAATTTATATATACTTCAAGTAGGAGTTTGTGGCCTCCTAAACCATCTACCTCAGCAACTCTCTCATTCTAGAGTCACGTCAGCTTATTTTTCCTTAATTTTCTAAACAATTTTGTCACATTTTTAATACATCTTTTTAAGCTTAAATTAATATTCAAGTCCACTTCCGTTTCAAACGTAAAAGCCTAAAGGTCATTTTGTGTGTTAACTTCAGGAACGTTATATCACTTATGAGAGTAGGCATAAATGTTTTTCCCTTTTCAACTCTTTCTCGATTAAACTTCCAAATTTAGTTCCATCGAAACCTTTCTAGATTTCACCATGATCAAGTTGTCATCAGATGCATTATGTCACTTTGTACAAACGGTGGGATCAGAGACCGTTTGGCGTGTAACCTTATACAATTTTGTATTCTTATTCTTATATGTTGTTGGAGCATTTTCAAAGAGAGCTAGAAGTGGCTAAACAAGAGGTGGTGAGACTATTAGCTCATGCATCTATAAGTGAGACCTTTAAACCTTTCTTATGTCAATTATCACATCCGTCATTTGTATTTTGATTTATGCCACCACATATTTGTTTTCTAGAGAGGTTTCTGAGCAGTTGTAGTCATCAAAGAAAGAAAAATCATATTGAAGCAGATAAGAAAATTACAGCAAAAGCAAAACAAGTTTGTGGTAAACGACTGTGTTTAAATTCCATAAGTTCTTTACCATTTCAAGGAAACTAAACATTATAAGTAACAATACATGTAAGATATAAATGAAAGATCTGGTAAGAGTTGCATAGATAAGGTTGGTAAATTTTGGTTTCGATTCAAGGTTGGTTAATAATCAAATCTATATTTTGTTTTAATTTAGATTTGTTGTTCACTTTGATAGCGCTGAACTATTTTTGTGGCTTATATTCTATATATCCAAGAGAAAATCTACAACAACCTCACTTTTTATGGTGATAGTAATTGGGGTTTCACCCGTTCTCACTATTCAAAATGTATTACAAAAATTTTAACTCTGAAATCAATAACAAATTTCCAAAATAAGTTTTACAAACATATGTTACATATCGTCATTAGTTATTGTTTGTTTCAAAGCAATCATAGTTTTTTGGTGAACAAAACAATCATATTAGTAAATATATTGAGAAAAATTTAATGATTTAATTGAAATTAAACTTAATCTATATCGAAACTAAAAAAATAAAAGTTCCTTTGTTTCATACGTTCAAAATTTTAAACATGAAATATATATATTTTAATTTAGAAAGTAATATATAGAACAAAACCCGGCGTAGCTCAAGTATGATCCCTAGTACTAGTGGAAACAATATATTCTTCAAAAAATAAGAAACAAATATAATAAAAAGAATCAAAATTTTAAAATTTTATTTGTTTTTAATTAAGTTATAAATTTTATTGTCCCTCTCCTCTAGATGTAGAAAATTTAAAATGAATTTTAGAAAGTAGGTTTTAGATTACAAATCAGAATTGGGAAAAATGTCAATTTAACCTTTGAACTTTCGGAAGATGGTTGATTAAATCTTGAACTTTGGATGTGGTTTATTAAAACCTTCAACTTTATGTTGACTTTTGTAAAAATCCTCAACTTTGCATTGACTCGACAAATTGAACCTATCGTTAATTTCAAATCAAAATTTTCTTTAAATTCGAAAGCCAAATCGATTCTGGAAGTTCGATTCAGTTCTTATCTTCCTTCTGAACAACCCCTAAGTTTGGTTTTCTCCTTTCTTTCAAGAATGAGCTCAAATTTGTCGGTTTGAACTGTTGTCTTCAAACCGACAAATTTGAGCTCATTCTTGAAAGAAAAGAAAAAATCAAGCTCAAGGGTTCATCAGAAGGAAGAGACGAACTGAACCAAACTACCAAAATCGATTTGGCTTTCGAATTTAGAGAATATTTTGATTTGGGATTAACATGTTTAATTTGCCGAGTCAACACAAAGTTGAGGGATTTTCCAAAAGTCAACAAAAATTGAAGGTTTAATCAACCACATCCAAAGTTTAAGGTTTAGTCAACCATTTTCTGAATGTTTGATAAGGGAAAAAAATATAACTTAATTATAGAAACTGACGTGCTTCATTTTAAACAACCATGAGATGGTCTCCATCGAGACGGAAGAACTACAGATCTTTTTCAAGATTTTGCCCCTTTTTTCAAAATCCTTTATCCAAAAAGAAAGTTTTGAATTTCGTGTTAATTGAGCTTTTGACAAATCAATCTGATTACTTATAGCTTAGAAATTATTTGCTTGAGAAGTTAAAACACTTATATAACTAAAGAGATTCAATGAAAGATATAAATCACCATCAATAGATACTTTGTTGATTTTGTTAGATACTTACCACAAGAAACTGTTAAGTATGTGCCCTCATACCTAATTGTTACTAAACCTTTTAGTTGCATTAAACAATATTGAAACCTCACCTGACATGATGATAAGAGATAACACAAAACTATATCATTGCTCTTTGATATTTTGTTTGGTAACTGTTCAGAGTAAGCAAGACATGTTTACATTTGTAATAATATATCTAAAGAACAAAAAAGAGACAGTTGGGTAAAAATCTATAACCTAAAGCTAAGAAGAGCAATAAGGGAAACAACAGAACCATTTACGAGATGTTTTGGACTCTGCTTTTTTCATTTTCTGCTCTTCAGTTCCTCTAGTCATCTCATCATCTACTACCTTCTTCGAACAGCTGAAAGCAAACACAAAGATAACTCTTGGTATTAAGCATTTTGATTGAATCACTCACAGATTAAAGAGGACCAGTGTGAGAAATCTCAAAATAGGAATGTACCTGGAACAGCAGCTCCAACAGCTCCAATGGAAGCACAAGAGCCAGCCACAACAAGAGTTGTGATGACAACTAGGCCATCTGCAGCATGAGAAGCACGAACCACATTTTGGCCATTTGAGAAGCACGAACCACATTTTGGCCATTTGAGAAGCACGAACCACATTTTGGCCATTTGCAGCATGAGAAACATGAACCACATTTTGGCCATTTGCAGCATGAGAAACACGAACCACATTGTGGCCATATGCAGCATGAGAAGCATGAACCACATTTTGGCCATTTGCAGCATGAGAAGCACGAAAAACATTTGGGCCGTTTGCAGCAGCATGTGCAACCTTTTAGCCGTTTGCAGCAAGAAAAGTTATAATTACAACTTGGCCATTTGCACCAAGCGAAGCAGGGTCCATTGTTTTTGCAACACAGCCAACAACATCTCTTCTTCTGCTTCTGTTGTTGTTGTTGCTGCGGTTGTGTCATCTTCTTCTTCGCCGCCTTCTTTTTCTTCTTCTCTTTCGTTCTGCATTAAAACAACAAATAATCAAAAAATCAGTTCTTGTTTCCTAGGATTAAAGACTACAATCATGAGATGATTGTATGAAGTAACAAAACTCACATTGGATATGAAAATGACTGCGTGCTGCTTGGTACTTCATCATCTCCAAGGTTCCTCCAAGATGCATTTGGGTTTGATGATTTATCCTCACTGTCTCCACTCACTGTTTCCTCTATATCAAAGTTCTTTCCTAGATCAGAAGAGTCAGCTGGAATATGAAGAGAAGGGCAGAATGATAACAGCTCTCCCGAGATATTAAAGGCTCTACAGCCTTAAAATCTCGGTAATCAAACAACTCATCTCTTGCATTATCGCCTATGCTGAGACTAAAGAGAATCATTGGAAGCTGTACTCAAATTTCTCTCCAAGGTCGGTACAGAGTTTCTCTGAGGTTGGTCAGATCCTTCTCTATCCATCATTTGAACAGAAGGCGACAAAAGTGCAGGCTCCACTGAAGCATGAGTTACAACAGAGACTTGTGACCCTAATGTGTTTGATGAACCTTGTAACTTGCACAATTTATCTGGAAGGCTAAAGAGCTCCTTATTATGCTGGCTACTATCGTCCTTATTGTGCTGGCTACTATCAAAAGATAAGTTGGACTTCCTTTCTTTTGCACTGGGCTCAAGTATATCCCCTGAAGAGGATGGAGAAAATGAAGACAAAGAAAGAGTTGCAGAGGTGTTTGTGGAGATCTCTGGATCTGCCTCGAAACGAACATCATTGACCCTATAACTTGCAATGCTCCCCAATTGGAACAATATCGGCTTCCCATCATTTTCTTCTCTATTCGGTGGTTTTGGAACAAAACTTTTACTATCGTCTGGTTTTCGATGTTTCTTTAGATGATGAGGCTTTCTACTCTTACCCTTTTTGTGATTTGTTTCCGTAGCTGAAAAAAAAAGTTAAAACTTTCTCAACTTTTTCTAGAATGCTTCACAAATTGCATGAGAAAGAGATGATTTCAAGAACATAAGCTACAACAAATAGTAATTAAATGAATCAACCAAAGACAATTAGAAATATCATTAAATCATTGAGACTTGAATCTCTTCGATCTGAAGAAGCATGACGAAGAATTTTATAAGAGTAAAACAGAGGACTTACTTATACGTATGAATATCCATGTAATTTCCAATGAATCCTAGCTTTACCCGCAATGGCACCCTCCGCTAACTAAAAATCGTCTCTTTTCGACTCTTCTCTGTCTGTAATTCAAATAACAACTTGAAAAAATTCTTCTAACCGTCAAAGCAAATGAGAAAAAGATTCGAAGAACAGGCTTTGACCTCAATAAATGCATTGAACATCTGATACCTGAAACTGTATACTCTATCCTTGGGACTGCAACAATGGAAAATCCATAATACAACAAACAACCGTTTAATCTTCTAGAAAACAAAACAAAACACAATAAAAGACGGTCCTTTGTGAAATTTTCGAGTAAAAAGGGAAAAAAAAGTTGAACAAAATGAAAGAATTAATTGGTTTAGTCAGATTTCTGTAAACGAAAGGCATTCCCACAATCTAGGGATCAGGTCGTATTAATCAACCTTGGCAGCTTTTGGCGCCATCTTTTTAACTAAAAACTCTCCTATCCTTGTTTGACTAAAACAAAATATCTGATGCTTCCCGTTATTAGCATTGCCACGTGTCACAACACCAGCTATAGACAATTACACCAACGGTAAATATGTCTAGGCTATTGATTGTCTGAAAGTTTTTCACGTGCTGAGACCAGCCCAGTTCTTGAAGGCAACGAGGGATTCCATTTTCTTGTAGTTCCTCTTCCTCAGCTTTGGCAATCTGAGCTTCTTGTGAGTCTCCATGAACGCTTGTTTATACCTCCATTTATCCACAAATATCTTCATCTCTTGAGATTTATCTACCACTTGCATCGCCGCATCAAAGAATCCTCCTTTTACTAACGCGTACAAGAACGCATCCACAAGAGCATGGTCTAGTTTTGACCTCTTTTCTGCCTCTACTGAAGATATCTTACCTTTGATCTCGTTCCACAAGAGCAGGACGTTGAAGTACTTTTCGCCACTCACATATCCATTAATCAAAGATAAGTATGTCTGGTTATTTGGCTCATACCGTAGGAAAACCATCCTTCTGAATGTCCTCCTTGCATCTTCTAGACGCCCAGATTTACAGAAGGCATGAATAATGGAATTCCAATCATGGGAATTCACTTCAACACGGGGGTCTTCAACAACTTCGTCTAGAAACGCTGCCATTAACTCAGGTCTTTGATTTTCAAGAAGACCTGTCATTATTGTTAAGTAGCTTCCTTTCAACTCCGCCACTCTTGTTTCTCTCATATCCCTAAATAATGTAAACGCAGATATGAAATCATGGTTAGTCATGGAAGCTTCGATCAAAGCGTTATAGATCTCAACATCTAATTGAAGCCCAGAGCTGCTGATCTCTGTCACTAGCTGAGTAGCTTCAGCAGTTCTGTACTCTTTGCAATAGGCTCTTAAGATTGGCACATAAACACCAATGCCCACAGATCCTCCTCCCTGAGCAATCATTTCCTCAAGAATACTATGTGCTTTATCCGATAATCCAAGATTGACAGAAGCATTTATGATTCCAAACCCAACTGAACTGTCAGCGTCGATAGACGGAGATTCTAACTTCTGAGCTTCGATAATCAGCTTTGCTAAACACTTAACGCTTTTACTCTCTACAAACCCTTTCACCAATTCACAGTACGTTTCCTCACCAAAACTCGAGTCTTCTACACCTCTTTTAAGACTATGCAGTATAACATCGTGAACACTATCTAAATCACCATTTTTAACATATCCACTGATCATATTGGAATAGAGGATTTTTCTACTTGAAAACCCAAAACCATTCATCAAATTCTCAAGCTCATTCATCTTCTCTCGAAGATCATTTCTTGCATACAAATAAGCAAGAAAACCAAAGCTCGATTCGTCAGGCTTCACACCCAAAACAGCCATAGATTCAATCACATTTTCAGCATCAGCCAGAGATTCCAACTGAACGCAACACGCTTCAAGAGCCGCATTACTCGCTACCAAATTCGGTTTCATAAAATCCAGCTTCTCATCGATTGCAATTCTACAACTTTCCTTAAACACCTTAAGAAACGCAGCCAAGCTGCCATTTTCTCGGCAGATATCGATAATCAAATGCCCCCAGAGATCAAAAGGAACAAAGTACCTGTTCTTGAACATACACTTCACTAAAGCCAACGCAGGCCCTGAAGCTTTGGCAAGTTTCATAGACCCCATAAGCGTGCGAACGGTCTCAAACTCCAGCAAAATCGGATCTTTCTCGATAACGTAAGCAGCGGAAGCAAAGGCTCGCTTGAGTCTATGGGAAGTGATTTCACCGCTTCCATCGGTATCAGACAAATGGGCGATAAGGGAATTGACGAGACGCTTCTCGGGAAGAGAAGAAGCGGCGATGAGAGATCGGAAGGCTTTCCATGCTTCATCAGTGTTGCGGGAAGTTAATGAATCGTGGAGGGCAGATTCAAAGGAGGACTTTTGGTCCTGGGTTAGGGTTTTGGGGGTTTGAGGCGGCGAAAGTGAAGGTGTAAGGGTGATTGGTTTGTGGGAGAAGAGAGAAGGTTTGAGAAAAGTGTAAAGGGAGGTAGTTTCAGGAGAAGACGACGAGAAGAGTCTTCGTGGAATTGAAGTTTGAAATTTTCTGAACATTTTATGAAGCAAAAAGGATCATCATCTGGTTGAGAGAGACCAAATTGGAACAATGGCTGATATACTCCTTTTAGTCACGCTAAATCCTCACATACACGTTTAGGTTTTATTTAATATTTATTTTAAATGTAAGTAATTATCTAGGCCAAAGTTTAAGTATTTACATACCCAACTAGTCAAAACCTGTCTATTTAGTGATTCAATTGGATATATATCGGGTCGAAATCTAAATCAACAAAATTGATTTAGAAAACTATTTATAGGAGAAAACCGGAAGGGAAAACCATTAAAACCCAAAAACTGACTCTTGGTTAACTTATAGAAAACTAATTCTGTTAAAATCCCCAAATCTTCTTTCCTCTGTAAAACCCTAGAGCATCTCAATTTCCCAAATCGAGTGAAATGCGCAGGCATTTAAAATTCAAGTTCGATTTTATTAGCGTCAATTATGAATAATCTGTATGCTGATTTTTAATTTCGTTTGCAGCAACCATATGTTTGTCGGAATAATCTCTCGTGTTGCAAATATGGTTGACAACAAAAAATCGGAATTGTGATGTATGATCTTGGATGTTTTATGATTGAATAATTGATTATTCTGTATATGTTTTGAATATTTTTGGATGATTTCTGCTTGAAGTGTGGAATCCAACAATTTATCGTTTGAATATTCGAGAAAGAAAGGAATTGCTTGATGATGGTGCAATGTGGCGATTCATGATTACGTAGAAAGAGACTCTCAACGCTTTAGAGGGTCTTTAGAACACGTGTTTTCTATATTTTTAGGTTTTTGGCACAACTTTTTTATTTGTAGATATGTTTGATCCACGGTTGGTTTCAGACATTTTTGTAAAAACTTTTGCATGGTTAGTACGACTTGTGTAGGGGAAATAGACATAATGCAAGAACGACAAGTGATTAATAGGATTCATTACTGATTAAACGATGTATTAACAAAATATAATGAAACAAACAAACAAAAAGTAAGACATGAAAACATTAGACGATGTATTTTACATAAAGCATAAACCTTAAAACAAGTTTATAATCCAAACAAACAAAAAGTAAGACATGAAATTCAAAACATAAAAACATAAAAAAAATATAAAGAAGATAAAGGAACGGCAAGTTCCTCACGAAAGGATGCCTCAGAAGCTCCTCCGCCTTTGGCCTGGCAAATGGCTGCTTGCGTAAACAACCATAGACGAAGTCACATGCATCACGAGGTAGCGAAGTCGGTAAGGATCCTGGAAGCTGAGGGTTTCCTAGATGGAGACCAGAATAATTGAAGTCTACAGCTTGCATGATCGAGCGATAAGTAGGTTCTCCAACTCGATGCCAAGGAGACTTACCAGTGAGCATCTCCAGAACCGTGAGTCTAAAGGACCAGATGTCGACTTTGCAGTCGATTCTATAGTCAGCCGTTAGATGGTCCAGAATCTCCGATGCCTTGTAACGGATGTCATTTTCTGACATGCTATGGCCGCTTCCCGTAGCCATATGACCCAATCTCCATCACTGACTCAAAATCAGCAATCAAAGGCGTAAACCCACTGAGTCGCCAAGATTTGGGTCTGGGCTCATAGAGTAAGATGTTTTTAGGGGTGAGATCACAGTGAACAACGTTTACAGCATGAATATCAGAAAGCCCTTCACATGCATCAATGGTAGTGGAACGCAGAGATGACATTTCCGGCTCACATAACCACCGGAGCAGTAATCCAGAACAATATTGTAGTTTTCCATGATGCCTTCTGATGTTATCTCATTCCCATAGGATTTGATCACATAGGGAGAGTGAAGGTGGTTCAAGAACTTCTCTTCCACCTGAAGAGATTCTGAAGAATCCAAGAGCATTGATTTGATGGCTCTTTTGGTGTCCCCATCAACTGCGAGGCTAATGATTAAGTGCCTTGTGAAGAGAACATCGGTGATATTGTAGAGATTATTTAGAGAGTTCATATTGGGTGGTTGTGAAGAAGAGAATTGCAATGGAAGAGAATTGGAATGAGAGACAAAGGGATAATGGAAACAAAAAAAAACCCTAGAAACGTGTTACTTTATAGGAAAATGGAAAGTTTAAAGAAAGAGTGTGTCAATTAATTAGCGTCGGTTGAGTAATAACTAGTATTACGGGAAGTAATTAGGGTTAGTAATGAACATGCAGAATTGAAAAGACACATTGGTTTTGGTTGAGAGTAATAACTAGGGTTAGTAATGAATAGACGTTAGTATTAGGCATCTCCAACAAGTACTTCAAATCTGAAGTATGAGATACTTCAAATTTAAAAACTTTAAATCGTTTGCTTACTTGCATTATAGTCCTCTTTATTAATTGTTATCAAGAAATATCATAGAACTTTTATAATTAACCATGAAACATATATTTGAATATTACACATAATATTAATTGATTAAACATTACATTAAAATATATAAATACATTACAACATAAAATTACATTACATTAAAATATATAAATACATTACAACATAAAATTACATTACATTAAAATATAAAAATACATTACAACAATAATAAAAATATGTACATGTGAAAGATATACATATATATATATATATATTAAAATACTAAAATTACATATGTGGATTAAAGTGATAAAAATAAAACTTATTAAATTGTTTATAAAAATATATAGCTAAAAGGACGAAGATGCAAAAAAAAAGTGTTTTGAAGTTATCGAGTACCACTATTCAATACTTCAAAATTTGAAGTTTTGAAGTATTTGTTGGAGAAGCAAAACTTCATATTTGAGGGTTTAGAGTACTTGTTGGAGATGCTTAAGCAGAAATGAAAAGACACCTTGGTTCATAATGGTTGAGTAATAACTAGGGTTAGATAAACCATCACGTCATCACACGGTTTGGAAGGAGAAAAGGGAAATGATTGTATTGACTGAAAATCGGGAAAAACAGCAGAATAATATATTATCTTGATATATTTGGTGTGATTTATGATGCTTTTAGGGTTCCAAAGATCATGACGTATAAATAGAAATAAAAATTAATTGATTCACAATAAATATGAATTATAACGGTCCAATGAGAGTAAATTTGTATCAGGTGGAAAAACCCTAATAAATACAAAATATAAAATCTCTTCTCTTTCTCCTTCTGAACCGAAAAGATGTGCATCAGGAATAAATGAAGACGTGTATCAGTTATTTACTTTAACTTTAGCTTTAACTCGAGACAGAATTCAACAACCACGTTCATTAATTAATTGTTGTGGCTCAAAAAAATACTATTAATAATTATTCCTTCTCCAAAGTAACTATTACATCATTGTCTCCGGTCTTAAAACGGTGAGAGTACAGAACAAATGGCAAACCAGTCACCTTATACCAGTCTCCCTCTTCGAAGACTTCCCGATGAGCCTGAAGAGGATAGCCCACACAGAATATGTCTCCCTCTTCGAAGAGTTCACGATGAGCCGGAGGAGGATAGCCCACAGAGAACAAAGGATCCTATAGTGTCGGAGTCGTCTTCTTCTCAACATGTTCATGAGGTAATCATATTAACGCCAAAAAATGTTCTTGAATCAAAATGTGAACTTATATCAATTTCTGAATATGTATATTTCCTCTTTGTTGTAGGGTGGGGAAGGACATGTTAGTGAATCTCCCAAACTCTCTGAGTACAAGAAGATTGTAGATGAAATTGAAAAACTCATTGAGAGTGTTAGGAGAAATGGTTAGTATGATTAGTTAATTAGTCTGAGTAATTATTTATTGCTTTAAAACTATCTGATCATCCGTTTAAACTATGTTTATATTGCTTTAAAACTATGTTTATATTGTTGATTCAATGTTGTCTTTATATTGGAAACAAGCACAAGGCAACATAACTAATAAAGCAATGAAAGCAAGCGATTTATTACACAAACTTAATTGGAAACAAGCGTTAATTGGAAAATTTAAAAATATTAACACAAAGTTATTTGGAAATGGATTACACGAAGGGAAAAAAAAAAACAAATTACACAGAGTTAATTTAAAAATAGATTATATATAACACATATATAACTAATTGGAAACCCTAAGGTTAACAAAGGGGTGTGTTAAAAGCTTAGCCGCCGTTGCCCGTAGGGCAGGATGCTTGCACAAGCAAGCATGGACGAAGCTCACTACTTCTGGAAAGGCGATGGTGAGTACGTAGGATAGTACGTACGGAGAAAACTGCTCCGGCCAATGAGTTCGGGCCAGTTAACACCACAAAGACTCCAGATTCCTTGAAAATGCTGCCAAGGAGCCTTACCGGTGAGAAGTTGTACCACAATGCACCCGAACGACCAAATGTCAACTTTGCAGTCCACTTTGTAGTCTGCAATGTATTTGTCGGTAATAAGCTCAGGAGCCATGTAGCGGGGATCAATTCTATTGTGTTTTGGCCGAAGGCCGAACCTAATGGACCCATTCTCCATAGCTGACTCGAAGTCAGAAAGCACACAACAAGAACCATTGGGTCTCCAACGGGGATCAACTTCCGCAAGTAAGATATTACGTGGGTGTACATCACAATGAATGATTTTGTTAGAGTGTATGTATTCTAATACTAGTAGAATACCCCTCGCCATACGCTTAACTTCTGATTCTGGTTTAGGTGTTATGGTCTTCTGTCGGAGTGTACCTTCGGAGCAGTACTCGAGTATGCTGGCTATGTGACTTCCTTCGGCAAGGCCTTCGCAACGGACATTTTCGCGGCTGTAGAAACCGATGACATTAGGATGTAGATGAAGGCGTTGTAAAATGGCCGCCTCTGCCATAAGATCAGCACCGCCTGATACAGGAGCAGTCTTTAGTGCTCGGTCAAGGAGAACACTGGAAGCGAGATAAATGGATGAATTACGGTGGGTGAGTGGAGTTGGAGTGGAGAGAATCTTAGAGACAACCCAATTAGACATCATATCTAGAGTAGAGTTTAGAAGGATAGGAGAAAAAGTTTGAACGATTTAAGAAAGTTTGAAAGGTTGAAAGATGAAAATATGATGAGTTGCTTCTACGATTTAAGAAAGTTTGAATAGTTGAGAGATGAAAATATGATGAGTTATTTCTAGACTAGGGCTAATAAATGCAAAGCGAGACATTAATGAAACACGTCTTTCCTATAATATATTGCATGCAGAATATCTTTCATTTAGCTCTAGATAAGAGGGTTAGTTGGCCAATAAGAAGGCTAGTAATGAAAAGGCGGAAATCAAAAAAACTGATTGCGATTATCGAAAATTGAAAAGATAGGTTTCTAAATTGTGCCTATTCGTAATGATGCTTAAGTAACTTCTGTCAATAAATGTGTTATAAATAAAATTAAATAAAAATTCTAAATTAGTGAAAAAATCTATATTAATCGGTTTGTCTATTCAAGGGCCAAAGAAAATGGCTTTCATTCCGAAAGAGATTCTAAGCGACATCATTAAGCGTGTTGGGAGAAATAGTTTCAGGGATCTTTGGGTTTCATAGGAAAAGGAAGAAGGGATCAAAATTAGCGTTTTCCGCTTAATGCTTAAAGGAAGCAAACCTTGATGAATTCTTTGCACAACCATCATGGCAAATATATAATCTCAATACAAGCCGTTTTTCCCAAAAATGCATTGACGCAGGTAACCCAACCGCTAAATACTTGGAAGGGCTACGGCTTGCAGTGAAGAAAGGCCCTACTAATGACGGGTACTCTCTTATGTTTTCGGTAGGCGAAGAGATGCTGGTGGCCAAATTTTCGTATGGAATCTTCGCAATTCGTGGAGGGCACTACACATTGGAGAGGATGATGATCAAGCAAGTGTCATCAAAACTAGGTGAAGAGGGCACACTTGCATTATTCCGCATGTTTCTTGCACAAGTTGTAGACATAGGGCCAAAAGGAACGAGAATCTACTCCGACACGTACAAATGGCCTATCCTAGAAAGACTATATTGTACGTTCGGTTCATATCCCCCACAAAACCCTTATTTTCAATGTTATGAGTTTTGGACTTCAACTTTAGTTCTTGAAGAGTGCTAGATTCGTAATCTCTAAGAGACACTTCATTTTGAAGTTTATCAAGCTTAACATAATGTAATATTAATGAGAGATAACGTTTTAGGTCTTTTGTTATCTTCAATAGCTGNTTTTGTTATCTTCGATAACTATAAATATTAACCTTATTAATTACATTTCTTTGCAATGTAATACATATTTTGAGTGATATGTAATATTTTATATGTAAATTTTATAACAAAATTTGGTTATAATTATTGTGTAATATTTGTATGTAAAATATAATATTCATATATTTGGATTGAATTGGTTATAATATTCATATATCTCCGAGATAAATAAAATTCCTTTTTTGTTTTGTTAAGAGGCCTTTAAGAAACTACTGTATATATTTCGTTTGAATTGATAAAATAAAACTATTTGGATTGTTATTAAAAATATATAATTACGACCAAAGTGATATTCATATTTCAAGTTTCTCTAAAATTTCAATGGAATGCCCTACTAGAATATTTATAGAGATATGGCTAATAAATAGAAATTTTGGTAGTTGAAGAAAAAAATCAGCAAAATAAACATTCCTTATTAAATGGCTACAATTCAACCCCTACTGCCTTCTTTTTGCTTTACTTGGTACGATTAATGAAAATTAAATAAGTACCAGTGAACAGTCAGTTTGTTTAATAAATGGAACTGTGTAGAATAAAATAAAAAAAGAATTAAAAATGAGAAGTTCTCGTGAGAGATAACACATGTGCACGTGACAATTGAAACTTGGCAGTTGTCGACACGTTTCATTTCTTTTGTTTATTTTTTATATTTATTTTGAAATACAAAGAAAACTATGAATCAAATCTACTTTACATTTTGGGCCCCGACCTATTTCTCGACCTATTATAAGATCCGACCCTGGATTTTTCCCCAAATTTACCAAATCAATTCTACTTTACCTTTCTAGTTCTAAACCCTAAATTACAAAACGCGATTGAAGGTTCATAATGAGCAATCTATCGGGAACGTTAAGTGGGAATTTAAATGTGATGTCTGGATCTCGTTACATGACAAGGCATTCCGAGTGTGGACACGCTACGACTGTTGTTACATCGAAATCAAATAGGAATCCTGGAAGATGGTTTTATCGTTTTTTATATGCTTCAGCAGCAAAGGTGCTTGTACATCTTACTATGGGTTTTACAATATGCGTAGCTATGTGTATTGATAGATTTGTGATGTTTTGTAGCTCAGAGATGATGAGCACATCTTCAAATGGGTTGACAACGCAATGTTCGATTTGATTTATCGAATGAGTAACTCTACGGAAATGCTGAGGAGCAGTTGAGGAGTTAGATTACACGAGTCTGGAACAGCAAAAATAGCAAATCGAGATGATGCTTAGAGAATTCGAATTGAGGATGAAGAATTTTTTTTTAATTGGCATAGGTTTAGGTGTTTTGCTGACCATACGATGGGTGTTTTGACTAATGTAATGCTTAATGAAGCAGGCTAAACTTCTGTCAATTTTGTAGTTATAATATTTAACGTTTAATTGAAAATTGAGAAAAAAAATGAACGATTATTAGGAAGTCAAATTTGAGAAGGTCAAAATCAAACATTTTCGAATTTATAAACATGTCAAATTTGTAAACAATATAACTCAAAATCAAACATTTCTGAAATATAAACAAGTCGAATTTAAAAGTAACAAACATCTTACACTATAAAAGTTATTAAACCATCAACAGACATTTTAAGAATACAACTTTGCTACAACAATTATATTCTAGCATATGTTACAACATCTTTAAGTACATGTCTTTACAACTATTATATTCTAGTACATGTGTTACAACATCTTTTACTATACTTTTGTTTCGACAACTTTGTTACAACATCTTTAGTTGTACATGTTTTTACAACTATCTCACAACATCTATATTCTTACATATGTTACAACATCTTTTACCATACTTCTGTCCCTACAACTTTGTTACAACATCTTTAGTTGTACATGTCTTTACAAAAATCTCACAACATCTATATTCTTACATATGTTACAAGATCTTTTACTATACTTTTGTCTCTACAACTTTGTTACAACATATTTAGTTGTAAATGTCTTTACAACTATCTCACAACATCTATATTCTAACATATGTTACATCATCTTTGAGTATAAATATGTCTCCACAATCGTGGTACACATCTTTAAGTATAGATATGTCACTACAACTATGTCACAACATCTTTAATCATATATTAATCTATGTCAAGATAAATTTCCACCATTTTTGAATATATATTACGGTTAATATACTAAATTTGGGTCAATTGATAAAATTGGGTAAATAGAAAATAAAACACAAATTGAGCATAGAAGCGTACGCGCCGTTAGATTAGAAAATATCTGACGGCCTGAAAACAACACATTTGGGTAAGGATAGGGTTTAGCGTGGATTGATGACATGGACAACTTATACTATAGGGTTTCGTGAGGATTGATGACATGACCAACTTATGAAGGGTTTGGTGAGGATCGATGAAGCGTACGCGCTGTTGGATTAGAAAATATCTGACGGCCAGAAAAAATACTTTTGGGTAAGGATAAGGTTTGGCATGAATTGATGACATAGACAACTTATGAAGGGTTTGGTGAGGATTGATGATATGGCCAACTTCTAAATTAAAATAATATAAAAAGATATTTGACTCTACTTTATTGGTTGGGGTATTTTTTACAATTGAATCACAATATTTTTACAGTGTCTAATTATTAAATCAGATTTGTTAATTTAATAATTTTCTTTTTATTTTTTGTCAATGATAAATAAATTTGCGTAATGATAAATATTTGTTATTATATTATTCAGCATAAAACCCACAACATTCTTCCTTTCCTACACCCACTAAAAATAGACTACCTAATATCCTCTCTCCTACTTTTACGTTTCAGATAGTTGAAATTAAGTTTCTTATCATTAAATATTAAATATTTTTTTACACCAAAAAAAAATTCAAATAANCAACATTCTTCCTTTCCTACACCCACTAAAAATAGACTACCTAATTTCCTCTCTCCTACTTTTACGTTTCAGATAGTTGAAATTAAGTTTCTTATCATTAAATATTAAATATTTTTTTACACCAAAAAAAAAATTCAAATATNCCTACTTTTACGTTTCAGATAGTTGAAATTAAGTTTCTTATCATTAAATATTAAATATTTTTTTACACCAAAAAAAAATTCAAATAATTTATTCTTTTATTTTACTTAAAAATATTATTAAAACTTATACAAAAATCTAGATAAATAGCTAATTTAATTTCAAAATTTCAAAATAAATTAAAATCTTAAAATTATATCATATAAACTAGAGGTTATATAAAGTAGAGGTTATTTGAGTTATCTAAAAAAAATATTCAACCAATTAACCATCTATACTCCACAGTTAAAACAGTACATAATATAAATTTTTAAATATAATAAAAACACTAGAAATTACATTAAATTTATACAATACATAAAGTAGCACTAGAAAATACATACAAAACATAATAAAAAACCATAAGAAAACAACGATACTATAGATAATTAAGTATTGACGACTCAGTCGTCCTTTTCCTGATGCTCTCTCGCCGCAACCATATCCTTAACCTCCTTCGCAACCATCTCACTAAAAGGCTTCATTCCATATTTCAGCCTCGTTTTGCCATCCGAGTGCTGATTGAAGATATCAATATCTTCAATTGTTGCAAGGAAGCCATATAGTTGGCGAAGACCTCTGGAGAATGCCCTCTCCCCACGGTTCCACGCCGGTTTACCACACCCTTGCTCAACACACTTTTTGTGGAGATGTTCAGCCTGATAGTATCCCCTAGCGGATTCCTCAAATACCAAAGCACCCATACCACGATATCCATTTGGACAGTAGGATTGTCGTGCCATAACCGGCTCGTACTCTTTGAAGTACGAAATCAATTCGGGATTTCCCATCCCTGTCCACTGAAATGATATAAATTATATATATTAGGTTGAAAAATAAATCAAAACATGAGATACATAAATAACATATGTGAAAAGCCTTACTTTTTATGTTTCAGGATCCTTTCTTCCCAGTCGCGTATTTTGGATGATCACCGTGGGAGGCCATAAGATAGTATGATCAGAATGGTCCATGTTAAGTACTGGAGGCCACACAAGTTCCGTGAGTCCAGCCTTGTCTAGACCTCTCCACATTTTAAAAAAATTTCCCTCCTCATTGAAGGGTGCTTTGATCTCACTGCGTAGGTTCTTAGCGAGGTCTACGTGGTGGTAGGGCCGCTCATTTTTCTTAGTAGTGGCGTGCGACAGTAGGGGATCAAGAGTTAAATGGGTACCAGAACCGCATTTACCATGACATGCTGAGCAGTGGAACTTCTTAGTATGAGCCACTGGGAACGTCATACCCCTAATCGACTTAAAGAATTTGTCCACAAGATCACTTATTTTCATTCTCTTCTAACTGTCATCACTACTCCCATCGGAGTCATACTCATCGGATTCATCGGAGTAGTTTTGAACTTGTTGTTTTCCTTTGGAAAAGATGTTGGTTGTTTTAGTCTGTTTTTAAGAGAGATTTGGGTGAAGTTTAAGAAAACGTTAAGAAGAACGGTTGGAAGTTTATAGAAATTGAAGAGGATGATGAGAGGAAACCCTAGAAGCGTATATTTATAGATAAAGATGATGATACTAGGGTTCGGGTTATTTTACTAATTTGATGGTGTTATTAATTGTTGCTTACTGAAACGTCACCTTTCGTGGTTAGGGATAGTAACTGTTGTCAATAAATATGGTTTTAGGGTTCCCGAGAAATCACAAACGTGAAATTTGGTTTTAGGGTTCCCGAGAAGTCGCAAACGTGTTCTGTTGTCAATAAATAATTAAATATGGTTTTAGGGTTCCCCAGAAGTTTCAAACCTCACATTTTAGAGGAATTAAATAACTAGGCTTTTGGTTATCTGTACTGGTTATTTAATTTGATATTAGTCGTTACCATCACGTCATTAGATAACCATCACGTCTTACCTAAAAAATTCAGAGTAGTTGCTGCTCATTAAATATGATATTATCTCCAACAAATAATTATAATTAGCTATAAAACATACATTTGAAAAAATAAAAACAATATTAATTAATAAAATATTACGTTAAGAGTTATATGTAAAACATTTTTGAGTTATATGTAATATTTCTTATATAATAGTATTTTTATTTTTTTCAAAGTATTTATGAATTTTTATGTGTACATGATATACATATTTATATATATATATATATACATATAAATATTAAAATACTAAAATTACATATGTGGATTAAAGTGATAAAATTAAAATTTATTAAATTATATATAAAATATATAGCTAAAACCAACAAAAGAAAAAGAAAAAGAAAAAACAAAATCAACCATAATATATATTAATAAAAAAAATTTTGGTGTTACAATAAAAGAAAGAAAAGAAAATGTGTTTGTGGGGCCT
The DNA here is from genome assembly GCA_900406405.1 of Lepidium africanum. Classification (NCBI taxonomy): domain Eukaryota; kingdom Viridiplantae; phylum Streptophyta; class Magnoliopsida; order Brassicales; family Brassicaceae; genus Lepidium; species Lepidium africanum. The sequence continues at coordinate 14,062 of OVAX01001744.1, read as the reverse complement.
ACAAATCTTACTTCGTTTAGACCAACAAACATATACTTTACATTGTACACCTGTCCAGATTTGTATGTCTGTACTTTTTTGTACTCTGTCCAAATTTTTACATTGAAATCAACACCGAGAATAACATCAACCCCAAATGTATAAAATCCGCTTCAAGTTACATTTTAATTATTATTTTTTTCTTGGACCTTTTGTTTTGATTTCATGGTCCAACAGAATAATGGGTCGAAAAACAATGTATTTTCAGTTTTTACTTCACATTTTACTAATATTGCTGACAAGAAACATAATCCATATGTTAAGAAATTAAACAATTGATTATCATTACGACCCTCATGTTCGACTACAATTGAAATACTCTACCTATCATTATGACCTCATGTTTGGCTACAATTAAAATACTGATACATCCGGTTGTTCTTAATGCGCTTATTACTCGTCCTTCTCCACTTTGAACCCTCACCTCCCGATTTAAATCTAGTTTCTTGATATCTTCCCTTCCTTTTGGGGTAATTTGGAGGTAATGTACATCCAATATCAGCGGGAATATCCCAAGTATCCTGATGTGGAACCTGAAAAATAGTCTCGGAGTATGCCAACGACCAAACCTCTACCAAATAATACTTAGAGCATAACTCAACCAAAGTCTTACTGTTTGGTGTATCCTTGATTGCATGCGCACATGCTATTGCATGTACACAAGGATATTGGTCCCGATCGAATCGCTTGCAATTATATGTTTTCTTAGTGAGGGACACCGCGTAAGTTTTGTGATCCTTGCCAGTGACAGTGAAGTCACCTTCATATGAGTTGTTGACATGGACTGATAAACTTGTTGCTTCCAGACATGTATCATGAAATTCAGTCTCCACACAAGGCACTAGCTTCGCTAATTCCGGGGTTTCACCAGCTGTGACCCTATGTAATTCAAACCATTCTGAAAATTTCTTTATAATCGCGTCAAACATAGGCAGAATGGCGTACCTACGTACGTTCCTGAAAATAGCATTCAGAGATTCAGCACTGTTCATTGTAGCAATGTTGTAACATTCTCCGAGAAAAAGACACCTTGCCTACCTTGAGTCGTCCGCGGTTTCAGCCATATACTCAGCTGCAACCGGAAACTTTTGCTTGAAAGCCTCGTACTCCTTCCAGAATTGACCCTCGGTATAAATCTACGATATCTCTCTGAATTTCTTCGCAACTTCTTCTTTGTTTGCGCCAGAGACTTTCTTTTTAATATTCACAGACAGATGGTACACACAATATCCATGTTTTGCCAATGGATACACTTTACTAATAACCTTTATTAGACTTGCATTTCTGTCGGATATGAATACCAACTTCTCTGAGTCCACAACAACACTCTTTAGTGTACTAAAAAACCAGTTCCAACTGGCATCTTTCTCACCATCAACCATAGCAAATGCAGTGGGATAATGGTGACAATTGGGATCCTGAGCTGTGGCAAATATAAGCGAACCACCACCCCTTACGAAAGTGGCATCCACAGCTAAAACTTTCCTCATGGTCTAAAATCCTCTGATGCAAGCTCCGAAAGCAACAAATGCGTAATTGAACTTATTTTCTGTGTCCACCTCATACCTGGTTCTGCTTTCCTCATTTGCTTTCTCCAACTCGTGCAAATACGCAGGCAACAACCTATAGCAATCAGTTTCACTGCCATGCACAAATGAGGCAGCCAGCCGTTTCCCTCTTATAGTCGTAGAGTATGACAAAGAAACTCCAGTTTGAGATTGCACCATATTCATGATAGCTTTCGCAGGCAGCGTTTCCAACTAACCAGGGAAAGTTTCTAGTAAAACTTTTGCAACTTCTCCAGGTGTACCTTTCCTTCTCTTCCCTATTATACTCGTCGTCGCTCGAGAGCAAGAATGCTTACTCCTGTACACCTTAAGCGACCACGGATTGTCTATTTGCGATGTTTGTGGTCTGGTCACACGCATGTACCAATCACACCCTTCAGCCCGACATTTAACAACATATCTCCAACTATCTGAATTTAGTATTTTATAATCATACAATAGCTTGAAGCTGTCAACAATCTATCTACCACTTCCTTCTTATTCGGGAAAGCCTGACCTATTACCATACCTAAACCATCATCCCATCCATCTTCAATGTATGACCCTTTAAGATATTCACCCTCATTCAAATGATCACTATCATCCATATTACCATTCCCATTATCCACATTGACCTCTGCTACATTCTCACCATTTCCAGCAAGATCATTACCATTATCCACTCTGATTACTGCTACAATCTGTCCATTTCCAACAATAACATTATCATTATCCACATTGTCATCTAGTAGAACTGTCTCACCATTTACATCAACCACATTATCATGTTCAACATCATCTTCATCCCTATCAACATAATCATCATCGTCATCACCATCATCATCACTATCTACATAATCATCATCATCATCACAAATTGCCAATCGCTCATCACCCTTAGATGTCTCCCCATAGTTACCACCGAAAGAACTAACTACATCCTTTCTTATACCTTCCCCACCATACTCATCAGTTTCCAAATTCAGAACACTTATACTTTCGAAAGCTAGGTAACTTTCGACATCATCATCATCAGAGATGCATGATTATTTCCTAGCTCTACCTACCAGTGGCAAATAGCTCATTTTTAGCTTGTTCTTCTTACCTCCATCTAACTTCAATTTCCAGCATATCGAATCTAATAATAATGAATACGTTATATCATCAACAGAAAATGTCTTCATTGTTACAGCGAATGTTTGTGCTTTTTTAGAATTCCACTCATACCCATGCATGGTCTCTTCGTAACATCCTCCATATTCACAATGAATTACAATTTTCACCATTATCCTTACTTACAAACCAAATTGATATCAATAACACCAAAATCGATATCTAAAACACACCTCAATTTTATCACGAGCACAACTACAAATCGAATCACGAACAAAACTACAAATCGAATCACGAGCTCACCTCTGCGAGTGTTTGATTACCAGAAATCCAGCGACTCCCACGATGCAGAACAGAACGGGTTGGCTAGATTTGAAGGGCAAGCTCGAGAACAGGATGGAATACGGATCGAAATAAATACGATCAACAAAATTTCGAGGGAAAATCGGCCAAATTNAGAAATCCAGCGACTCCCACGATGCAGAACAGAACGGGTTGGCTAGATTTGAAGGGCAAGCTCGAGAACAGGATGGAATACGGATCGAAATAAATACGATCAACAAAATTTCGAGGGAAAATCGATTGTACGGCCAAATCNATGGAATACGGATCGAAATAAATACGATCAACAAAATTTCGAGGGAAAATCGGCCAAATCGGAGGGAAACTCAACCCAACCTAACCCGAAGGAGAACCAAATCATGTGAATCGCTTGGTCCAAAATTCCTCGGTTCAATTCTTCGATTTAACCAAACTTGCATTTTTTCATTTAAAACAAATAAACATTAAAAAAATCAAAAAATCCTAGATGAGGCATTTCGGACATATCACATTTCATTAAACAAGAGTACACGAGATTAATGAGGAGTATGTCAGGCTAGAGTAGTGACAGATAGGAGTATATGAGACGATGATCCCACCAAATTCCGCCATATTCAATTTGCTTAAGGGGTTTTCAAATCTAAGGGAAAAAAAAGCAATCAATGTCCCATTGTAAACAAGCAAGCTGGAATAGCTCAGTTGGTTAGAGCGTGTGGCTGTTAACCACAAGGTCGGAGGTTCGACCCCTCCTTCTAGCGTTTTCTTTTTTGCCTCGAGAACTAATTGACCATTATCTAAGCCCAAACTGAGCGTGAAGATCCCAAACAACCCACTTCAATCATATTATTGTGTATGTCATTAAATTAAATCTAACAAAGGCAATAATTTCTCGCCTAAGCTTATTTATTGAAGTGAATACACGTGTAATTAGGACTTAGTAATCTAGTTATTTACATGCTAGGTAAGGTTGGACTTCACTGTCATGCGAGTTCCTGTCCTCGATATTCTTTTTATGATATTGTCCTCCTAAAAAGTCATGTCTTTTTTGGTGTCTTTTTCCTTAATCATAGTTATATGGTAATATTTGTTTAATAAATAAAATCAGAATCGAGATGCTATTGAAAAATTGACAGTGTAATACTCATACCTTTTCCATAGATAGGTAAATTTAATTTTTCGAGGATTCTTATGCTAAGTAAAAAAATTTGATATTACTCCGTAAAGTTAAGCTATATGAAGAGTTGATGTCATGAGGTTGATTATTCCTTCCACGCTCGTTCGTAAATGTTTTCCATTGAACACATTTCGCACCAATTTTTACAAACATTTAGACACAAAATATATATAAAATACTTCCATGATTTATTTTCTGCTGTTCATAAGTAAAACATGAACAACTTCGTTCATACGGATCTTATTAGATGTCAATCTTGAATCCAACCTAGAACCACAACTATTAAGATATTTATATTGAGAACCACCTAATTTACTAAGAAAACAGTAAATTTAGTTGGTGCGTATGAACTGAGAAAGGGAAAACAGAAAAGAAGATGCAAAATATTCTGTTGCTAATAATCAACGGTAGCTTTAAGAATCTGCTTGAAAAATGTAAAGCAGCTTTGGAAGGAGTTGGGATCAGATTCTTGACTACAACTAGTAGCCGCATCCGATTCCCAGAAGCTAAAAAAACCCAATTGATTCCATATTCTACAATAAACTATATTCAACTCACTAAACGATCTTTCCATTTTAATTGTTGTTTAGGAGCCATCTTTAATTTGGGAGACTAAAAGTTTAACTCTTAGTGGGTACAATCCTAACTCTTTAACACTTTTTAAGATCATTAGACCTCAAGTTTCCACGTTGTTAGCAGACTGGAACAGAACAAAAGCAACGAAAGCGCTTCTTGTTGGCAAGAACTTTGTGATAAACCCTAAAGCTAAAACCACCAACACTACTATTTGATGGTGGTTGTACTTTGTATATGTTATGTGAATATATGTAATAATGGAAAGATCCGAGGTAGTAAAAAGAAAAGAATGGAAAGAAAAGAGCATCTCAGCTTCCGGATTTACAAAACAAAGAAAGAGCTAGCTCTTAGTTAAGTTGTACAATCCCAAAATAGTAGCGAATACGTACCAGCAGTATGTTCTCTCAGGCCAACCTAATTCCAAATCCTAGAAGAGACTGAGTAATAAAAAAAGAAGAGATAGCTCTATCAACCATGACCCGTTGGTAAACATCTCAGCAATCCAATCACAACCTTCTCTAATCCCTCATGACAAGGAATGCTACACTGGTTACGAACAAGAACACCATGTTACTTCCGACAGACAACTTCTCTCCAGCATTTGGATCTCCTAGACCACTACCACTTGGTCCAAGACTTGTTCCAGGGAACACTGATGACGATGATGAAGTTGGCATCCCGTTCGTGGGTGTGCCGGAATTCGGCATCCCAGCGTAAGGAGTCCCTGTCCCTGTTCCGGTGCTAGGAGTTCCGGTAGTCGGAGTTCCGGTGGTGGGGGTTCCAGTGGACGGAGTTCCGGTGGATGGGGTCCCACTGGTTGGTGTTCCGCTGGTTGGGGCCCCACTGGTTGGTGTTCCGCTGGTTGGGGTGCCACTTGTTGGGGTTCCTGTGGAAGGAGTACCACTAGAGCTGCAAAATAGTCAACAAAGATCAGTGATCATTTGTTATAAGATAATCAAAGGTGATAACGACACTAATCTAGATCATGTGAATGATTCATTTTTTTTTTTTTTTCTGGATTAAGATTCTCTTTTTAGTAAAGGTGGAATGAACAGTTATGATGAATGATGCAAAACAAAAAACATGTAATCACGCTTCGTTGTCTATTATTTTGGTCTTATATCACTATCATTGTGTCGCCGCTAAGATAAAAAAAAAAAAAAANAAAAAAAAAAAAAAAAAAAAAAAAAAGGTTAGTCGGTGAGTAAACAAACAGTAGCAGATCTACACCCAGAAAGCCCCCAAAAAATTTACTTTACGAAGATTAGAGACTACAAACTCATCTAAAAAAGAGTGAATGAAGAATTATAAACATACCTTGAACCACTTAAACAACTTGATGATGCTGCAACATTTCAAGAAACAAAAAAAATTAAGAAAATTTGATCTAAGAAATAAAGTGGGTTTTTTATATATAATATAAAAGATGAGTACTTGAGGGAGGGGAGCTAGTGACGGTAGCGGCGCCGCCAAAGTCACAGGTGGCACCGGAGGAAGCTTTTTTCTGGTAGTAACTGTTGACGGCGACATCACAGTGGTTTTTGATGGTGTTAGGTTGATAACAAGCTCCGTTAACCTGGATCTGGCTACAGTCAGCTCCATTTCCACAAGCGTAGTCTATTGCCTTCTGAAGCACTTGCTCGTTTCCATCTTTGCACACACAATACGCTGCGTCTGATAAAATTCCAAACAGACAAAAAATCAAGCTCACATCATTAGAAAGAACTCAAGCTAGAACTAGCTCACCCAGAAAAAAAAAAGTAAAAAGTTCAGATTTTTTGAGGAATCTGAGATTAAGATCAAAACGGGTCGGTTTATCAGAGATCTTAAACTAGAATTCTAGTGAAAGAACCCTAAATATTAATGAAAATCTAGCAGTAAGGAGAAACATTTATGAAGGTAAAAGAGACGAAGAAGAAACAGAGGAATTAAGGCTTACTTGAATAAGTGAACATGGAGATAATCAGACCGAGAAAGAGTAAAACCGACATAACTGTAACTGATTTTAAAGATCTGTTGTTTGGAGAGAAACTAAAGGCAAAAGCTTAAGATCGAACTTGTTCTGGGTATGAGACGGTGAGAGCAAGAGAGTTCTAGAAAATAACGGCAAGTGTGTGTCTGTGTTAGGGATATATAAATTATAGACGACCACAGTCCAGCACTTTCTCTTTTTCTGGCTTTTTTTTTATTTTTTAGATTTATTACTAAACTCCATTACTATAAACAATTAAACATCTTTTAACCAACACTTAACGAGTGAATTAAGTATTGAGAGATCAATATCTAAAAGTCTACAATGTCTACGTATATAGCACATATATATGAAATTTAAACAATGAATTTTATTTAGTCAGAATGTCATGTACCAAATGGGTTAAACTTTATTATAATAAGTTAAAACATAATAGATTAGATAGAAATATTTTTTTTTGTCAAAGATAGAAACAATTATGTTTTAATAATTGATTTTAGATAAAAACACTAAAGACAAAATCAATTTAATATGTGAAAATTGAATTTTCATACAAAAATCTCTAAACATCAAATAAAATATCATTACTTTTATTTTAAAAATATTAAATAATTGCATTCATTAACCTCACATTTAACAAATCATATTATCCATATGATTGTGTAATGGAAACTATTTCTAGGCATTAAAAATATTATTAGTGTATTTTGTCGCAATTGACATAATAAACTTAGACATTGGTTTTTTTATTTTCATTAATAAGTGAATTCAAATCTTTTAAAAAATTTCTTATTAATTTTATTTATATATGCACATGAGTTTAACATAGAAACATGACCAAATGTTTTACCATTTTGTATATTACTTTTAATAAAAAATAAGAAACGCAGATAAATAATGTTTTATGTATGTTGGTAATATCTTTGTATACATGCTTTTTTGAAATTTTTATTTTTATATAATATGAATTTTATTTTTTGTAAATTTGATATGTAATAACAAACAGCAGTATAATACTGCTTACCAAAAAAAAGAAGCAGAATACTTAAAATAATGAATAGTTAACTATATAAATAATAAAGATTAAAATACATCTGAACAATTTTTATAAGTTTTTTCATTCCAAAAATATAATTTATTTTAACATAGTCTCATGTCTTTTTTTAAAATTTATAATAACAGTTGACATGAAAAAAAAAAATATAAAATTAGCAAAGCATAAAAATATACCTTCTACACAAGTTAATATTAACCTCTTCATCAACTAAAACCATCATTAAAAAATTTAAAGTATTAAATAAAAAAAATATTTAATATTCATGAAAAAAAAACTAAGAGATCATTACATGTCCCTAAAAATATAAAAATTTAGTTAAAATAAAAAAAATTAAATTAAAAACGAATTAAATCTTAAATAGTATATATTTAAGACAAATATTTTCTTATCAATTTTTTGAATAATTTTAAAATTTAAGTGATAATTATATTCTTTAAAAATAAATAAAAACTTAGGAGCCCTTATTCAATTAAGATTTGTATTAACTTTTGATGATTTGTATTGATTTATAATGATTAATTGAAATTAATTGAAATTTTTAAAAACGCTCCTAAATTGAAATAAATAATTAAATTAAAAACGAATTCATATTAGTTTAGTGTAAATTTTAATGGTAAGGGCAATTTAGTAAACGTTCAAATTAAATATGGTGTTGACATATAAACAATTTTTAAAAATAATTTCTCTAGTAATATATATTAGGTGATTTTCCCGCACATGTGAGTGGGCATAATTTTTTTGTAATTTATTTTATTTTATTTTATATATTTTAAATAAATTATTTTTATTAATTTACATTATAAAAATATAATACCATTTTGATATGTAAAAAGATAGATTTGATATAACCTAAAATTTGTAAGACATATAATAAAATAACAAAATTTTTATGGAAATAATATATTAAATAATAAATTTAATGATCTCATATTCACTTAATTGTATTATACATATGACTATATTAATAAAATATTTTTCTAAATATTAAAAGTATAATTAGTATAATTTATCTTGATATTAACATGGTAAACATGTTATATTAACGTTTTCAATATAATCTAACGACTAAAAAATCAAATTTCAAAATTCATATTTTCTAAAAATTTTAACATTCATATTTTCAACATGAGAACATGAACACAAGTTTTTCTATTTGTATATTCTTTTTAAAAAATACTATTAAATAATAAGTTTGTCTGAACTTTTTTTAAGAATATATGAAGGTAATTATTATTAAGGAATTTTGATACAGTTAAATAATAGCATAAATATATTTTGTGTAACTACTTCGGATAAGATTTACTAAATAATATAATGTAATTATGTCACAAATATAATTATCGGCATAATAAATTGTATTATTAAAACTAGTTTTATTATAATATATTTATAATCAAGAATGCTAAAAACATCGGAAAAACTTATTATAGTATTTTGTAAACAAATTGTTAGTTTTAATGTATCATTTTCTTTTGCTTTCATATTATCTAATCTTCTCTCAATCATAATTTGACCCGATAAATATGTAGCAAAAGGTGTAAAACAAATAAGTTACACACAATATATTTTTTTCCGAAGTTACTCACAATATTTATTAGGTAGAATTTCAAAAATGTTCTTTTGACAGGCTTCTTTTCAAAATTTACACTTTCTTTTGGAAATTAGGAAAGAAAAATAGGCATAAAAACACTTTTTGAAAAGGAACATATCAAAAAAGCATTTCTTAAAAAAGAATTTTAAGAAGTGCTCTTTTTTAAAAAGTGTTCCTTCATTTATATCTTTCTCTCCCAATTTTCAAAGGAAATTGTATGTTTTGAAAAGAAACATGTCAAAAAGAGCATTTTTGAAATTCATTCTTTCTTAAAATTCCTCTATTTATTAAAAAAATTCAAGGAAAAAAATAAATAGACATGTAATTTACCAATCAAGATATTTTAACTAACTTTTTAGACAAATATAAAGTGAGTCAAATATTTGCATGTAAATATTCAAACCATGTAAATATTCTTTTATTTAAATAGAAAAGAATGTAATATTTAAACTAAAATATAAATTATTAAAAATTATGATAACTATAAAAGATAGGTAATTATCTTTATCCCATTAAAATTTAAAATAAAAGTAATTAAATCAAAACAAATATTTTTATTTAATTTTTGGATAAAACTTAAGAGATAATTATATCACTTAAAACAAAATAAAAAGTAAGTTAAAAATCTTATATATTATTAGAGAAGTGATTTTTGTTAAAATGCTTAGATGTCAACATCACGTTTAATTTTAATGTGGTTGATTACATAGTTGCTATAGCATTAAAATACTCAGTTACCCGTAACACTAAAATTAAGATTTTTAATACTAATTTATTTAATTTATTTTGATATAAAGATAATAACCTAAATTTTCTAAGCTCTTACAAAACATGAAATTATTTTATGTTTGTTTTCATTTAATCTTATTTTTTATAACATAGATAATTACATAAATTACTTATAATTTTTTATTTTACATATTAAAATAATTTCATTTTAATTCATTTTAAAAATAAATAAATGTTTATGCGAAAAGAAATATAATTTTCCCTTAAGCTTTAAAAATATCCAAAAACTAGATAAGAAATTTTTTGTTTATTGTGTTTTGATTAAATAATTTTTCAATTACTTAAAATTTAATATGTTAAAAATAAATACATATTTTCCATAATTATCATAATCATTAATAATTCATATTTCTATTGGAATATTATATATATTTCTATACAAAACAATTATAACTAATTTTAATCCATCATAAATTTTCATTCATCACATACATTCATTCAATTTCTAATATTTCTTTTTTTCTAAGAGAGTTTTTTTTTTTTATTTACTTTTTCATGTTAATTGTTAAGAACTTACCTACTCAATTTATTTTATCAGAGAAATCAATCCAATATTATNTTCATTCATCACATACATTCATTCAATTTCTAATATTTCTTTTTTTCTAAGAGAGTGTTTTTTTTTTATTTACTTTTTCATGTTAATTGTTAAGAACTTACCTACTCAATTTATTTTATCAGAGAAATCATCCAATATTAGATTGTTATAAAATCAAGGTAAAAATTGTAAGGCTACACATATCATTTATAATCAGTTGAGATGGTTTTGGTAGATGAAGATGTTATTTCAAAATTTGGAAAATTTTCAAAAATACCTTTTTTGATGCCCCTTTTCAAAACTTAAGCATGAAAAGATACTTTTTGAAAAGGGCCATATCAAAAAGGACATTTATTAAAATTCCTCTTAAAATTATGGGTAAACTAAAATAATATGTATTNTTTTGGTAGATGAAGATGTTATTTCAAAATTTGGAAAATTTTCAAAAATACCTTTTTTGATGTCCCTTTTCAAAACTTAAGCATGAAAAGATACTTTTTGAAAAGGGCCATATCAAAAAGGACATTTATTAAAATTCCTCTTAAAATTATTGGTAAACTAAAATAATATGTATAGTGAAATTTTGATTTATGAATTTTTTAATTTAATTCCAAAAATATGATAATAATGTTAGAGAACCATATATTATAATAAAAGAAAAAAATTTTGATAGAAAGATAAACTAATAATGTAAATAAGTGGATGAAAAAGTAGTGAGGAGTCTATTTAACCAATATGTGGTGATCATTTAATTTTCCTATATATTTTTAAGGGACGTGAGGTTGAAAATTATGAGATTATGAAGATCACTCAAATCAATTGAGATAGTTTTGATATACGAAAAAGTTAGTTTAAAATTGTGTGTAGATTAAAATAGTATGTATTTTCAAATTTTGATTACAAATCTTTTAGTTTTATTCAAAAAATAAACTATTGAAAAAAGGTTTTCATAACATAACCATATGTATAACATGATTTATTTCATAAAAGGTTAATTAAAGCAATTATGTAATATATTCTTTTCATAAACTTGATAATATTGTATTTTAATTCTTAGAAATTTTTGTTTATTGAAATTTATTTTCACATATTATATTGATTTTATTTTTAGTGTTTTTATGTAATATCGGTTATTAAAAACTTGATACCTAATGTATGGTTAGCTAACAACAACGAGTAAAACAACAAATTTTCAGCAAACAACTACAAATTTTTTATATAAAAAAACAACAATCAGCCACCATTTTCTGTAGCAACGACCGTATAGTAACAAATTTTTTTCGTGGCTCAACAGTTGCTATACGTTCGTTGCCAAGAAAAATGATGGTTGATTGTTGCTTTCTTTTTGAAAAATTTGTGGCTATTTGCTGAAAATTCGTTGCTGTATAATATAATTTTTCAATTAATTAATTTAAATATATATTTATGTCTACACGTATATGTGGGAAAATTACCTAGTTAAAAACTGATAAAAAAACAAAAATTAATATAGATTACAATATTAAGAGTAACTTTGTAATCAACTATATTAAAATTAAACTTGGTGTTGACACATGATTTTTTAATAAAATCACTTTTCTAAAAATATATAAGATGATTAATAAAGTTTTTGAAATAATTACATTCGACCAAAAGTAAATTATCTTCTTATCTTTGGGTCTTTTCGTTATCATAGTGGGCAAAAATCAGAGTGAAAGAAAAAAGAAACAAAAAAATTAATAAAAGTGATTTGAAAAAAAAAGAGTAAATAAATAAAAGAAAGATTGTTAAAAAAAGCATAGAAGAAGCAATGTGGTTATGTGTAGGGGTGTAACAGCGCGGATATCAAAATTTTTAAGGATATCTGTATCCATATCCGTATCTGTATCTGTTTGATTTGCTAAATTAATATTCGTATCTGTATCTGTTTTGAGGGATATCTGGATTAAAAATATCAATTACGCGGATATGCTTCTTTTTTTATTATTAGAAAATAATAAAAAAATATTAAAATATTTAAAAATATATTTAAAATATTTAAGAAATATTATTTAAAATTTTGAAATTTTTTAAAATATTTAAAAAGTTTTAAAATATTTAAAATTTTCGGTAGAAAAAAAATGAATATCTGCAGATATCTGTTTTTAATTTTTGTATTATCCATATTTGTATCCGTTATCTACCGATCTATAAAATCAATTTTTAGATACGGATCCGAATATCTAGGGAATATTTTAGAGGACTAGTTATGTGTGATAAAAAGCTATTTTGTAATGTAGTGTGGATTTGTAAGAAACTATTCGGCGCACCGAAAGATTTATAGTAAAAATGGACTAAAAAGCTTATTTATTTACAAATTCTGCCACTCCTCGATTTACGTATCTCAGATGAGCTCTCTTCTCTTCCTTTTATACAACACCTGTCCTCTTATTAAAAATCTCTTTTTTATTTCCCCAAAAATAAACTCTGTTTCTTTAGCAACGGTCAAAAATTACGTCCAAACTATGGTTTAGTGAGGATGCAGAATAACACAAGCTATTACTCAAACTTAAAATATAGTAAGAGCGGACCATGTATGTACTATTTTATTAATTTTAAAACAAAGAATTTTAAATTATGGTTTTTATTTGTCACTTTTTGTAGTAAAGCTTGGTTTATACTTTATCATCTACAAAAGAACACGTACAAATTCAATTCATTCACTCATTCGGAACAATTTTAAGACTGGATTTCTTAAAGAAGACATTTCAAAATAATAAAAAATAGATTAATGTTGAGAAAAAGAACTAACGGTCTAAAAAGAGGGATGGTTTGGGATTTTTATGAAGGGAGCGAACCGAGCCATGTGCTGAAGACAACCTTTGCCGTCATGTTACGACACGTGTGATGTGTCACTCACTACACACATTTACACCAAAATATAGTACACTTTTCTTTTCTTTTCTTTTCTTTTTTCTTTTTATTTTCCTTTGGTTCATTTGTGTGGACATTCTTGAAAGCAGCGCTGTTTGTAAGTTAGTCGGTGCCTCAGCTTTTTTATGAAACATTTTTATCAGTTTCTATCTTTCCAATTTCAAAATCAATTTTGAACGTTATTCGCTTTTGGGTTGTTTTGTACTTTTAAGCCCATATGAAACTTTGTTGGGCCGAATCCAAGATGATATCATATTTCTATATTCACTTTATTTAAAGTGAAAACGATATTCCAAAACATGGACATATTCCTACATGTCCCCAATACAGTTTAAGCTAGACTAGCATCCTTAATAATTTTTTTTTTGTCAACATGTATTTATAAAATCCCAAAGGGTGAAAGTGTTAGTTACACTTCTATACCAATAGGTGATTCCCTCGAAGAACGAGCTA
>OVAX01001743.1:0-39475 GCA_900406405.1 Lepidium africanum | reverse complement strand
TGACAGAGCAGCGTAATAGCCTTCCGGTGTTTTCTCCAAGGGGCGCAACTGAGATGGCCTAAGCGCACGCCTTTCATCCATGATGATGTATACCTGTTNGAGATGGCCTAAGCGCACGCCTTTCATCCATGATGATGTATACCTGTTTGGTGGTATAGCCATCCTGCATCAATTCATCTATGCCGCGGTTGAATTCAGCCTCTTCATTTTCCTCTATAGGCGAGTTATCATCATCTTCACTTGAAGATGGTAAAGCCAAATTCTTTCCTTTGTTTTTCACCACAGGAACCTCCTCCTCACTGTCTGAGTGTACAACTCGCCTAGCTGATTGGCGAGTTGGAGGCGTATACTCCTCATCTGAGCTTTCCTTTTGCACTAGCCTTCTCCAACGGCTTGTCTTTTTGCTAGTACTTGGCTTTGGTCTTTGTGTCTCCGGAATATCATCATCCATCGGCATTTCTCTACTAAGGGTGTTGCATCGAGCTCGCCATTATGCCTTTTCTACCATTGTCTTCGGATTGGGGAAAAAATGAAAACTGGCCAGGGTAACTCCTCACCTAGTTGCTGTGAACTCACCAAGCACTGGATTTGAACTTGCCAGAAATTTCTTCTGAACTCGCCAAGAAAACTGAACTGAACTCGCCAACAAAGGTTGAACTTGGCGTCTGTTTTGCCTTGAACTTAGTAGGAATTTGCCCAACAAAGCTTGAAAGAGAAAACTTCTAGAGAGATATGTGTGAGAGTGAGAGGTGTGAGTTTGAAGAGTGAGGCCACCACTCCATTTATAGGTGAAAGTGAAGGCTTGGTGGTTTGCAAAAACAATGGGCTTGTACGGACCTACTAGCCAAACCACTCCATCCTCAGCCACAAGTTTCTCTGCTTCGTTCTGCACCACTCGTTCAACTACATCAAAGCAACCACACAAATTCTACTCAATTCTACTCCACAAACTTCAACTCGGCACCACTATTCACCCGAAGTGACTTAAAGCTCAAAATTTTAGCTGTAGACATAAATGCTCAGTGATGGTCTTTTCTTGTTCGGTCGAGTTTCTGCACATCAAAGATATAAAAACACAACAAACTCGAGTCGAAGAAAAAGCTTAGTATGAGCTCGTTAGTTAAAGTTCCAAAATCAAGCTAAAATTTGTGAATAAGTAGGATAGACACAAGAAATTCATTTAATTTGACTCTCATGATTTTTTTTGTGCTATCACTCACTAAACACATCACCATTCACCAAAATTAGCTAATCCCAAACTTCAAAAATTAAATGACCGAAAAATTTAAACGACTTTAGATTGTTATAGCAAAAATAAAGACTTTGAAAATTTAAAGCGACGATATATAAAAAGGATAAACATGGGATTGCCTCCTAAGTGCACTTGTTTTGAGTCTCAAACTCGACTCTTCACACTGTCAGCTAGTGTGGTGTTTCAAGGGAAACCAGAGTTCCCTTTTTGTCATTTCCAGCTTCTGAATTTTCGTTCAGGCTTGTAGCTGTGAAACTTTGGCCTTCAATGGTTGGTTTTCTTGAATTTTCACTCAAATTGAACTCTAATTTTTCTATGCCACCCAAATCCAACTCAATTGCCTTGTTCTTCACATCAATGACTACTCCAACAGACGCTAAGAAAGGTCGTCCCAATAGTATTGGATCTTGAGGCTCTTTATCCATATTTATGACAATGAAATCTGTTGGGATCTCAACGTTTCCTATCCTGATAGGCAAATTTTCCAGCAAGCCGTGTGGAGAGCGAGTGCTTCAGTCAGCGAGCACTAGTGATAGCTTGTTGGGCTTGTAGTTGTTAAATGCCAGCCTCTTTGCCACAGTATAAGGCATTAGGTTTATGGATGCGCCAAGATCACATAGTCCTTTCTTGAAGTTGAGATGACCCAGCTAACAGGGTAGAGTGAACGTCCCTGGATCCTCAAGTTTTCTTTGCACAACCTTAGCTTCAGCTACAGCTTGACACTCAAAACTCTTAACCTCTAAACCCTCAGTGAGATGAACCTTAGCTTTCACTGCTTCCTTCAAAAATTTATGATACTGTGGGATCAAGGCAAACGCATCAAGCAATGGAATTTTAAGCTCAACCTCCCTCATCTGCTTCTCAAAAAGCTCCTTGAATTTCATAGTCTGATCTTTCTTTAGGCGAGTTGGGAATGGTGCTTGTGGTTTTGCAGCATTTGACTTAGGCATCGTAGGGTCAGAAATAGGATTTGCCATTTCAGGCTCAACTCACCTAGCTGGTTGGCGAGTTGGACCGGCAAGTTGGGAAGTATTTTTCTTCCCAGCTTGTTCATCCTCCCCTTCTTGAAATTCGCTGTCTTCAGTGGCTGTAGGTTCAACTGCTCTAGTGTAAAGCTCCTTACCACTTCTGAGGGTAATAGACTGAGCAGTGTATTCTTTTGGATCCTGGACTGCTTTGCCTGGAAGCTGACCGTGAGTCTTGACAGTAGCAGAGGCTTGTTGGCTTTCCACGTATTTCAATCTAGAATTCAATGTTTCGAACTTGCAATTCAAGTCATTGTGTGATACATCAATTTTTCTGTGAACCTTAGTGAATTGCTTGCTAAAGGTCTCAGCTTGCTGAGTTTGGCTCTGTTGAATTTGCTGAAGCATCTCCATTATGTCTGAAGTTGCTTTCACTTCTGAGGTTGAAGCTGGAATTGCAGGCTTGAAACTTTGATAATATTGTTGCTTTGGAACCCAGGCTTTATGTTGTGCAGGCTTAGGAGGATAGACTTGATCCTCAGGGTTGGCTACATTATTACTACGATAGGACAAATTGTTGTTCTTCTTGAAGTTATTCCATTGTCTTGGACCGCCTTGATTTTGCAGAAAGCTGATCTCTTCAACCAACTCGTCCTCCCCTTCTTCAGCTGTATCCTATCCTACCAGATTGACTTGCCTATGATGAACTGACAACAACTTATCCAGTTTCTCGCTCAGACTCTTCAACTCCTTGTTGCTGTATGAATCAGATGTTCCAGACCTGCGCGCAGCTCTATCAAACTCTTCCCCATACTGACCGTCGGCAAGTGCAAGGTTCTCTATCTAGCAACATCCTCAGCTTTGGTTGAATGCCCCTGTAGAACTAGCTTAAGATGGTTTCTTCTGAAAATCCATGGTGAGGGCATTGAGACTGGTATGTTTTGTATCTCTCCCATGCCTCAGCTAGAGACTCCGTCCCACTCTGAAAAAAGTTGGAGATGGAATTTCGCTGTTTGGCTGTCTTGGAGGTGGAGAAGAACTTAGTTAGAAACACCCTCTTACAGTCAGCCCAAGTTGTTATGATACCTTGAGGAAGGTGCTTTTCCCAAATATGAGCCTTATCACCAAATGAAAATGGGAACAAGCAAAGCTTCAAGGCATCTTCAAATAGGCCGTGATCCGAATCAAACCACAAATTCACTCAAACTCGTCAAGATGATCGAGTGGATCTTCAGCTGGCAACGTATGAAATTTGTTGCTCTGCACCATAGTAATCAAGCCACTCTTGATTTCAAAGTTGTTGTTTGGAATTGGAAGGGGTCGAATGCCATGCCTCCTACTGTGAATATTAGGTGCATCACCTGCTCCGATAGGCCTCAGTCGTCTAGATAGAGGCGAGTCTGGAGGAGTAATATGGGGTTGCTGCTGGTTCCCATCAGTTGAGCTGTTAGGCGTGGTGTTGTTATGATCTATAGCTCTTTGTTCTGTGGTCTGACCCACTCTCAGTACTCGATGAAGCTGCTGAATGTTGTCTAGAGGACTTAGCAAGTTCTGGGTGCCTTGAGAACGGGTGTGAGGCATCAACGCAGTGTAACAACTAGGGAAGTCTCAACTCGCCTAGTGGTGTGACGAGTTGGGAGAGTGACAGACCTGAAAACACACCAAAAATTGAACAAACACGTCTGAATCACTGGTTAAAAACAAACAAAAGAAAATAAAACTTGATCCTAGAAAGTTTTTGACCCTAAGTGTAACAATCAAACGCTTACTTGGCAACGACGCCAATTTGATAACAAGATTTTTGAGGTCAAGTTTATCAAATCCTTATAGTATATAAGGTTGTCGAAACAATACGTGATGTTATCACTATGGGTATGGTGACTAACTAGTTCAAGCTAAATCAATGAAAACAGTGGGTGAAAGTTATTCTATCACAATAAGCTCAAAATGCAAAATGAAAGCAAACAGAGAAAACAAGCAGAAAAATGACTAAGTAAAATGGGACAGAGCAGAAACACATGTAACTTAAACAAACAGAAACTAAGTAATTCAGAAACAGAGCAAGTAAACAACAAAGACAATGGCAAGTTGCATAGTATAAATGAAGATGGCCTAGTGAGGAGAGTGAAGTTAGTGAACTAAGCAGAATTCTGGGTAGTGACTTTGTCTAACAACCTAAGCAGGCAAGCAGTGAGTTAGGATACTAAGGTAAACAAGCAACTCTCGTGGTCATGAAATCTCAGCTCAAGCGTGACCCAACCCAAATCTCTTTGGTAATCAGACGCTCAAACTGGCATTAACAAGCCTATCCTACTCGACCAACTGACTCTCTGAACATCCAATCTCTTGGCCATAATGAATCAATCCTAAACTGAACCTAAGCAAAGCATATTATTGAACACCTCTCGGTTAGAAATAGCCTACACATCAAGATCTGAGTGATCAAATGAAATCAAGCATTAAGGACATTCAATCTAGCACCACCTATGAATATATTCAAGCATGAATGTCACAAACCCATAAATCTGCTCAGATATACTTCATCTCCTCACCAAGCCCTAGCGAATCTACTCACTACTCATGGAAAGATGAACAACAACAAACCCAGAAAACATAATCAAATGCGAAAAGGAAGAATTGAAAGCAAGATCTAACAACCTATGTTGAGGATCAAGTAGAAATCATGAAAAACAGCAAGAACAACAAAAACACAAAGAAGGAGGCAGAGAGAAAATTTGGAATTAGCCAAAAACGGCAAAAACTAGGTTAAAACTTGGATATCTGTTTTCAGCTAAAACAATGGTATTTATAGGGCTTAAAACATGGAAGCCCTAATTTTAAGTCAACAAAAATAAAGAGTCGGTCAAATAAAATGAAGTCGGTCTAAGTTGCTTCAGGGTGCATGGCGAGTTGGGGGTTGAGTTCTGGAAAATTCAGCTTCAGCAAATACTCAATCTGGGCTGCACTCGTCACACTCTGGCGAGTTGGAATGGCCTAGCTTCAAAAACCTGAATTCTGGCTAAGTTTAGAATGTCCAACTCGCCAGTGTCAGGTGGGAATGGGTGGCGAGTTGGACCTTGAAAACTTGAAGATTTGGCTAAGTGCCGAGGCTTGAACTCACCAGTGTTAGGTGAATATTGGTGGTGAGTTGGACCTTGAAAATCTGAAAACTGGCTAAGTCCCTTAGCTTGGACTCGCCAATGCATGGCGAGTTGAACATGAAGATTTCAGCCAAAAATACATTTTTTGGCTAAGTATGGGATGTTGAACTCGCCAATGCCTGGCGAGTTGGCTGAGGCAGATCTGAGTACTTAGCTTGTAAAATTCTCATTCCTTGGTGTTTTGGCTCCAACTCTTCAGTTCTAGGCCTAACATGCAGTCTTCATGCTTGTTTGCTCCAAAATGCTCCGAATTGACACAAAGTGCTCCAAATTGCTCCAAAGTTCCTGAAATGCTCCAAATGCTATGCAAATGCAAGAATGATCCTAATTGGACTCTAAAATGCACAGTATGAAACATGAATGAATGCAATCATATGCAAACTATGAAGCTAAAATGGGCAAAATGCATGAATATCAATAACATTTTTGACACGAAAATGGTAGATTTTGAAAAGAGACATGTCAAAAAAGGCATTTTTGAAATTTCCCCAAAAATGATCACATATGTAGAAGGTTCCACCAAATTATAGTATATAGTAAATTATTAAAATTATGATACTCTTACAATCTACTGTATTTTAGACCTAATTTTAAACTTAATATCTTGGCATATTCCATTACTTAAACCTAATTTCTTTCAAGGTGTTTCTTTATATAAGAAAGCCTTATATCCTTCATATTACATTCGTCAGTCTAAAAATATAATTTTCATTGAAATTTCTATTCCCAAAATATTCAAACAATAATGGAGAGTCAAAGCCAAAATCATACGATTTTGAAATGTGTTTTGTAACACCCCGCTCCCGACCTGAGAGACAGCGTGTTATTCAGGGCCTCGCCAAAAATACTGTTTTCTGAAAAAAACTATCGACACCAAAAACCTTGTTCAAAATTCCTGGAAAAAGGGAAAAATAAAGAGGGGTGAGTAATGAATTACTCAGTGAGGAGATAATCTCTGCCCACTGAAACACAATAACACCATTCTAACTCACACATCGTCTACTCAAAAGCATAGAATCAAACAATACACATACAGTTTGTCTTTTTATGACAGACTATAACAACTACGAAAATCTACTTGCTCGCAACAAGACTATTTGCACACAAACATTTTTAACCATCCTCCCTTTGATGGCTCTAAAACTCTTTCATTGGAAAACTACGGCCCAGTAGCTCGATTCTCCTTGGAGACCACGGCCCAGTAGCTCGATTCTCTTTGGAGACTACGACCCAGTAGCTCGATTCTCCTTAACTCTTGAAGACCACGGCCCAGTAGCTCGATTCTTCCTCGCTCAGAGAGACTACGGCCTAATAGGTCGATTCTCTCTGGATCTGAGAGACAACAGCCCAGTAGCTCAATTCTCTCGTCCACTTTATTTCCTTTTATCGACTTATTTATTTAATTATTTATTGCTATCTACTTTCACATCACACACTCAATATACATCTTTAAAATATGTCAAATAATCTAAATATATTTCATAAAAACTAATTATTTATATCAATCAACAATAATCAAACATAATATACATATATATATATATATATCCAAAGAAGCAGCAATCATATGTCTAATTCTAACTAATGAATTTCAGAAGTATAAAGTAAAAGACGAATTTGCATCTCCACAGATCCCAATCCTCACCTTAATTGGCCGGTGACTGACTGGAACATGCCACAAAACAAGCCTAAACAACACTCGCTATAGGTTCCAAGATCCAAAGGCCCAACGGTTTTGTTAGCTTTCTGAATGTGTCCTCTAGCCAAAGAGAACAAGTATCTAGCTCTTCCTTAATCGGACTGTATCTCCCTCGATATAACTCTGATCACCAATCCATTTGCAGCTACAGATTCTTGAAAGCAAGATCTTTCCAAACCTTAAATTGATCGTATCTCCCTAAATACGACTCTGATTGATAAACGGTTTGCGGCTACAGATTCGTGAGAGATAGATCTTTCGGTGAAAGGCTGCAGTAGATTTCTCAAACTACTTTGGTGATGGAGTTACTTGCTCTAATGATCGACTTTGCATATGGAAGAAGGAAAAGAAGTGGGTCGGAGCTGGGTTTCGTCGTTAAAATAAGAGATACCACTTTGCCCTAGGGTTAAGTTCACAACCCTAGTTCTTTCTTTAACAACTCAACATATTTTTCTCTTTTATATCAAAATTCACTTTCTCCACTTATTGGGCTTGATAGGCCATAAAAATGAGTTTTAAAAACTCAAATTTTGGGTCTCACATGTTTTCTTTCGATCTCTATAAACCATTGAACTTACGTTTTGTGTTCATCTGGTAAAGAATAATTAATTAGTTTTTATATATTCTAAATTCGATTTAAATTATATCGTAATGTTATATATATAGATGTGAATAATATTTTCTGTATATTATAAAGGTTGTAAAATTTATTGTATTTTGTAAAAGAGCTTATTAGCAAATCTGGTCACTACTTATTTATTTATTAATATCATTCACATTTACAAAATCTTAATCGGTGCTTACACATAGTGTCACTAGATACAATGAAAGAAATATAAATACACAATCAAATAAACATATAAAGTCTACTTTTATAAGCAACACAATCATAAATAATTTACAAACATTTTATCCCATGCTATAATCATCTAGTTATAATAGATTTGTCAAGAAGTGCAAGATTGTAAGAAATTCCCCAAGTCCATTTTCTTGGATTGCTGACAAAGTGAAACAAACTCTCACAAATCTCTCTTTTGGTTGGCAATTTTCTAGGTTTTCCTTCGTTTTTTCTTTCTCCAACGTCTCTCGGTGTTTGGACTCTCATTTTTTCTCCTTTTCACTAGGCCCACCTCTCTTTATGGGACAAACACACTGTGCATAGAAAAAGTCCCCTTGCGGTAAAGTTCAAAAAGTCACCAACGACTAAGTTGAAAGCTTTGCCGTCTCTGTCTCCGGTAATTGTGACTCCGATTTCATCGCCTCCTGTAGTCGTTGACTCGTGCCTACCCCCGAATTTCATTGATGACTCTCCGACCTGCACTAATTTAGCTCCTTCGTCTCCCTTGAAGTTAGCACCTCCAACTGGTTCTCAGATTGGGGTTGTGCAATCGATGGAAATTGCAGTGAATCTTCCCGTTAAAGCTCACTCTGAAGCTACTATTGAGTTGACTTCGTCTCTCTATGTCTCAAATGGTGAAGACGAATCTGCTCTTTCAAAGAATCTTATCCAACCGATTTCATCTACAATTTAAGCCAATATGGTCCGAATAGTTGGGCAAAGCTCTTTAAGTTAACATTTCTTCCAATGAAAAAAGAAATCAAGTACACACTTTCCACTACGGAAGCCTGTATAAAATCCCCAAATCTGTAATTGAAAGATATCGCAAAAGTTGGGATTCTTTCATTATTTATGAATTCTACCATGACACTTTTTTCCAAGGTGTGATCAAGAAAATTAGAGTCTCATGCCCTGGATACCTCCCATATGCGATCACTATATAGAGGTGGGTCATAGTGTTAGGAAATGTAAGATTGCTCCTCTGTTATGCTCTGGCTGTAAGTCTTTAAAACATACCTTAAGCCATTATCTTAGGGAGAAGAAGAAAATCCCTTCTCAAGCTGCGGTGTCTTCCCGTCCATTAGCTCATGCAGCTCCTTATAGTCCACTAGCTCCTACAGCCCCTATAGCAAGGTAGTCAGATCATGTACTTTCAGTCACAAAAGATAAAGCTCCTATACCTAATTTTCTCCCGGTTTTTGGCTCTTCAAGTAATTTACCGCAACTGATTACAGTTACCGCAATCAAACAAAAAACTCATTGTGTGGGTCCTTTCAAGTAGGTTGAGACTGATTCTCTAGATACTTCTATGTTTAGTTAAGAGGAGTCGGTAGACGAGGTTGAGGAACCTGACCAGTATGAATTCACTCAAGTGGTGTTGCAGAGATAGCGCAATAGTGAAAGAATCAAGGGCCTCAGAAAAACATAATCTCTCATGTCTAGTGACATTTTTGGTGAAACGTTCGTGGTTTAATATACTATCGCACCATAACAGTTTTGTTAAATGGTATAGGCAGGTTCAACCTCTTTTCGTACTTTGCTTAAAACTCATGTGTAGCAAGCAAATAGTATTAAGATTCTAAATAATTTCCTACCAGGATGGAGCTTTGAGGACAATTGTGCATTTTTTGAATTGGGAAGAATTTAGAGTATCTCATCCTTCAGTTTCTATGATGATTATATCAAAATCATCTCAAATGGTTTTTTGTGAAGTACTATTTCTGACACTTTCTATGCTAGTGATAATATCAGTTGTATATGCCTCAAATCTGAACTTGAGCGAAAACTTCTCTAGAAAGAGAACTGAGGTGCTTGGCAAGGCTTGGGCCGTTATGGGAGACTTTATTCAAACCCTTCACCCTTCTGAACATTCTGCAACTAATGGTTTTTCAGTTGATAGGGCGACTATCACTTTTAGAATATGCTTGCTTAAATCGGGTCTTCATGACCTTACTTACAGAGGGCTTACTTTTATTTGGTGGAATAAAAGAAAAGTTTATCTGGTGGCCAAAAAGATGGATATATTCTTAGTAAATGATGTTTAGCCAGTCTTTTTTCCGGCACCCTTGGGAACCCTGATTTCTGTTATCATGCCCCCATGTACAGTCAGTTTGCAAGACTACCCTCCATATCAAAAGTGCCCTTTTAAATTGTTTAAAAATCTCCTTCTTAGTGAAGACTTCCTACTTTTATTGTGTTCAAAGTGGCTCTCCCTAAATATAATGGGTTCTGATATGCATAGAGTTACCCTCAAGCTTCGTGCTCTTAAAAAGCAAATAAAAGACTTCAGCTTCCTAAGATACTCTAACCTGGAGCAGAGGGCCCAACAGGCTCATGTAATCCTTCTTCACTATCATAGTAACATGTTGGTATCTCCATCTTTGATAAATGATGAGGCTAAAATCGATGTTCAGGAGGCTTGGGCTTCCCTAGCATGTGCATAGGAGAATTTCTTAAAACAAAAATCGAGAATTGCATGGTTAAAGGAAAAAGACTCAAATACTTGATTATTTAATAAAGTGGCGATGTCTCAGCAAGGTTTAAATCACATTAAATGTTTTAATTATGGTTGCCTACTCAAATCATGGAACTCTACCATACTGGTTTTGATTCCAAAAACTGATAATTCAGACTCTCCTTCTTAGTTCAGACCTATAGTGTGCCTAAATACACTCTACAAGGTAATTACCAAACTTTTGGCAGCTAGAGTGAAGCTTCTCCTAACAGTCCTAATCTCTCCTGTCCAATCTTCTTTCATTCCGGACATATTACTCAGTGAAAACGTCTTGTTAGCTACAGAGGTGGTACAAGGTTATAATCGGATATATATCTCTTCCCGTGGTATGCTAAAGGTTATCAAAAAAGCATTTGATTCAGTTTGTTGGGATTTCCTCCTTGTGTTTTTAATGGCTCTACAAGTTCCTAGAAGATTCATAGGTTGGATTTCAGAATGCATCTTTCTTGGTTTTAGAAAATGGAGTGACTGGTGGTTGGTTTAAAAGCACAAATGGATTGCGTCAAGGGGACCTTATCCCCCCATATCTCTTTGTGCTTTCAATGGAGGTCTTCTCCAAATTTCTTAAGGTTATATTGGTTATCATCCTCAAACCTCAGTTCTGTAATCATCAAATCTGATGGTTGCGGATGACCTTGGTTTTTTATGATGGAACGAATTCTTCTTCACATGGTATAGCCAAAACATTATAAGATTTTGCCGGTTGGTCGGGATTAACCACAAATAAATAGAAAATAGAGCTATTCTTGGCTGGAGTTCTAGAGGCTGAGCTTCTGATCCTTCAAGAGTTTGGTTTTCCTTTTGGTAATCTACCCATTAGGTACATGGGCTTACCGTTAATGAGCAGGAAGCTTAAAGTGCAAGAACTTGAGCTGCTTCTTGAGAAAGTTAGAGGTTGTATGAGAGGTTGGGCTATAAAGTGTCTCTTGTTCTTAGGAATCCATAGTCATATCGGGAATAGTTGTGTTCTAGTGCTCAACTTTTCACCTTCCCAAATCATGTATCCGAAAATTGGAATCTTTATGTCATGTTTCATGTGGGCGGGAAATTTGGAATCAAAAGCGAAAGCAAAAGTGGCTTTGGTCATAAGTATGTTTGCCAAAAAAGAGGGAGGGGTTTAGGTTTTCATTCTATCTCCTCTTGAAATGATGTCTTAAACCTTATGCTCATTTGGAATCTTTTCTCTTCAAGTGGCGCACTGGGTCGCTTGGCATATGATACATTATTTCTCTTCCTTGGCTGAATTTTGGTCTGCTCGTGAGCTCCCTTCTCACTTGTGGAACTGGAGATCACTTCTAAGGCTCATAACTAAGGCATTGAAATATATCGGATGCAGACTAGGCAATGGTGTCACAGCTAGTTTCTGGTGGGACACATGGGCGAGCTGTTTCTCTCTATCCTCCTTTATAGTTCCAGAAAGACTGCTGCCTTTTAGGCTTAATATCCTACTTTCTGTCTCAGAAGTAGACAGTAACACTCTTTGGAATATTCCCAATCCAAGATCTGATGAAGAGGTTGTTTAATTTGCTATAATATCAAACATATACTCTACCTTTGGACACTTAGGTGAAACATGAATACCATTGGTGTGTTGCTAACAAGGATTGTAAGAGCTTCTTGTCATCCTCGACTTGGGAAGATATTAGAAAGCAAGCGCCTATTGATGTTTGGTCTTTGGCAATTTGGTTTGTAGGACCTACTCCAAGACATGCTTTCATTATGTGGTTAACTCAATGTGATATGCTCTCTACGAGAGCTCGTCTTTGCTCATGAGGTATAGATTTTACACCTCAGTGTTGTCTTTATTCCCAGCTATCAGAAACAAGAGATCATATGTTTCTTAATTGCGCTTTCACTATGGCAATTTGTAATATGGCTATGTCCTGACTTGAAGCTCACCCGATGATCTTTGTAAATTGGGAGGACCTCATGGGTTGGTCTCTTCCAGGCTCAACGCTAGCACCTTCCACTCTTCGGAAGTTGGTAACTCATTCCATTGTCTACAGTGTGGAAGCAGGGCTGGTCCAACATAATTGATGCCTAAAGCAATATAAAGATTTGATGCCTCTCATATATTAAGCTCAAGACTTAAATAATATCTTTATGCATTAAACTCAAGACTTTACGATAAATTTTTTTACCAATGTTTGCCCATGAAACCACTTTATTAAAACATTTTATGAAAAGATATTGCAGTAAAAAGAGAACCATAATATTTTTCTATAATTAAATAAAAGCACTGGAGTTCTATTTCTAATTAAGTACTTGATTAACTAATGAAATGACAATACAAAAGAAAATAATTATGCAACAACTGATAGTAACAGATATTGTTTATCAATTATATTTTGTGATTTTTAAATAGTGATATGTCAACATATTAATCAAGACACTCATTCTTGCAAAGGTGTAGAATTGAAGATTCAAAATTTACATTGCTTGTGGAAAACTACTAAATTAAAAAACTTGATAAAGAATAAAATAATAATAAAAGCTAATTAAGATGAAAAAGAAGATAAGAAACTAGTACTTAATATGGAAGGTGATGGTGTGGAGAAACTGGAAAAAGAATTGACCAAAGTATTGGTGGTTATGCAACAGATGATAGTAATAGATATTGCTTATTAATTATAGATAGTGAGATGTCAACTTATAAATCAAGGCACTAATACTTACAAAGTTGTAGAATTGAAGATTCAAAATTTACATGCTTGTGGCAAAATACTGAATTAAAAAGTTTGACAAAGAATAAAGTAATAATAAAAGGTAATTAAGATGAAAAAGAAGATAAGAAACTAGTATTAAATATAGAAGGTGATGGTGTGGAGAAACTGGGAAAACAATTGATCAAAGTAGTGGTTGTTATAGATCAAAAAGGACGAAAATGATCCATCAAATTTTAACGAAAGAGATTACATAAATTAGTGTACTTTATAAAAATTTTAAATCAAAAACAAAAATTAAATGCACACATGAGAATTTGAACCCACGCCCTTTGGGTTTTGTTCTCACTATTTTTAAAGACATAACCACTACACGAACCAAAATTTTAAAATATTGCTGCCCTCAAATTTATTTATAGATATTGATGCCTAAAGTCAGGGCTGGTCCTGAGCATACGCCAATGAAACATTGGCTTTGCGTCCCCCTAAACAAACACCTTAAATGTTTTGGAAAAAAAAATTTTAGTTTTAAATTTTGCCTAACCTATTGATATGTCTGCATTTTAGCACATTTAGAAGCATCATTTAGTGTACATTGCATCCATATCCACAGCATTTTCATCATTCTAGAGTCCCTTTTAGATTCATATTGCATACATGTTGCATATGGAGTTGTTTAGGTACTTTTGGAGCTACTTGGACGTAAGGAGCATCATAGACTTAGATTAGAAGGAGAAACACAAGTTTGGAGCAAAATTGGACCCGATTAAGTTTGACTCTCTCACTCAACTCGCCACCCTAAGGTGAGTTAACACTCAGAAAAGCACTATGGAAGTGACTCGGACTTATGTCACGGATGCAAGCAGCGAGTAAACCAGTTCCAGGATTTATAAGGAACCAACTCGCGTGCTTGACTCTCTGTAGCCAACGAGCAGACTCTCTCAAAGGTAGACCTGAAGCAACTCGGACCCAGGACTCGAAGTGAATGGCAAGTTGTAACCCAGTTTTTGACAACTCGCCTATGCAGCTCGCCTACATGGCGAGTTACTATCCCAGAAACTTATTTTGTTGACTTTTTTCCGTGTTGACCCGTTTAAGGTTGGGCTTTTTGAGCAAACATCCACGTTTTTAGATATAGTTTTAGATATTCAAGTGTTGCTTTTCTCACTTTGCTTATGGATTTATGCTTAGATCTTGTATGAATGAATGATTTTCTGATTTAGCTTGTTTAATATATCTTGTTTATCTTTCTCTTCTCTTTTTAATTATGTTCTCTATTTCATTTTCAGGGTTTAAGCTTACATATATGATCCTTGAGTAGATCGCTTAGGGGAATTGAGGAGATGGGTTAGATCTTGGTAGATTTAGTGTTCAGATTGCTTATCCAAGGTTGTTCATGCTAGATTCCTCCATTCTAGGTGCTCTTCATGCTTATTTCATTCTGGCCCTGTGAAATCTGATTTCATGCATTTGTGCACACAAGGTGTTTGTAGAATTGCTAGATGGAACCTAGAGTTGGAATCTGCTCTTTTTGCCAAGGAGATTAGATGCTTAGGGTGCTGGTTAAGCTAGATAGATAGTTCTTAATGCTTTCCTTTCTGGTTAAGCTAGATAGATAGTCACCATGAGAATGGCTTTGATTATAGCTAAGAAAAGGTTAGAATTCATGAGAGTGATTCTGATTGCTGTTGTTATCTATGGCTTAGAGATCATCCATTAGGTTGTTGGATAGGTGATTAGTCACTAGGGCTGCTGAGATCGATGACCCTAGCTCCTCAAGACCCCTCCTCAGTTCGTTTATTACTTAGCTCAATTACTTGTATTTCGCTTGTAGTTGTTGCTCTCTCTTTCCTTCCATTGCTCTGTTTTTATGTTTCATGCTCTGTTTCCAACCTACTCTGTTTTGTTTGCTTGAATCTTCTAGCTTTGATTAGATTGCACTTGAATTAAATAGCTTAAGAATACCCTTAGTGCTAGTAACACGCTTATTTGGTTCGATACCTCAAGTACTATGAGGATTTGATAACATATAGAGGTTGCAAAATCTTGCTATCAAATTGGCGTTGTTGCCAAATTAAGCGTTTTGTTTGCTACATTCTGGGTCTTACTATATCTAAGATCAAGCATTTGTTACTTTTGTCACTGCATTTCTCTGTTTTTTGGTGCGTTTTAGGAGGACTCTCCTACCCAACTCGCCTGCAAATAGTGAGTACAGCACAACTCGCCTACCTAGCTCGCCTATCTGCATCGAGTCATACCCAGAGTAGACAGTCTTTTGCTAGCTCGCTTACACCACTCGATCTCCTTGGCCGAGTTAGTCCCAGGATCTACAGTTTTTGGGTTACAACAGCACAGTTCAGAGGTTGAGTGTTTTATTTGGGTACTATGGACGACACCATATCAGAGGAATCAACTAGAGGGAATACCTACAGCTTCTCCCCTACGTATCATTGGATCTGGTGATGTTCCCAGTATACAATTGCCGCGCCATGGAATCACACTTCGAGATAAGACGTAGTATGATCTCCATAGTCTAGAATAGCCAATTTCATGGATTGCAAAATGAAGATCCCCTAGATCACTTACATGAGTTCAAACGCCTCTGCGGGCTTACAAACTCTGATTGTTCTCATTCTCACATACTGACAAAGCTCGTTCATGGGAAATTCTACTCCACTTCTCACATTGTCAAACTTCGAAGTTCCATTTCCGGCTTTGCACAACTCCCAACTGAATCAGTGTATGACGCTTGGGAACGGTTCAAGACTTACTTGAGACAATGCCCACATCATGGATATGACACCTCGACGCTGCTCAGTACATTCTACTGGGAATTTCTTACAAATATCGCCTACACCTAGATACAATAAGCAACGGTAATTTTCTAAACAAGGAAGTTGATGAAGGTTGGGAACTTCATGAGAATCTTGCATGGGCTGATGGGCAATATGTAATTGAGGATACTCATTCCGCAAATCAAGAGGAGGAATTGAGCCCATCAAGCAAGAAACACTTCCAGCTATTGAGTGATAAGTTCGACAAGCTGCTGAACGTTGCAATCAAGCCCGTTCATGCTATCTCCGACGAAGAACAGTTTGAAGATGCAGCTGATGATCTATTTGAGGAAGCAAGTTTTGTACAGAAGCAAGGAAACAACCACAAGCCAAATACCACACACAGGCACGCACCTACTCCCACTTCTATACAATCTTCTCTGATCACCTCAGATGTATGCAGGTTGCTTGAAGTGATACTTTAGGGTCAAAAGAACACGGTTGAGGATCTAGCACAGAAATTCAGCGAAGTTCACACACGAATTGATGCCTCGCACAATGCTCTAACTACCAAACTTGAAGCGTTGAATGCTCGGCTACTACTTATAGAACAAAAGCAAGAAAACTACTCAATACCTAGTTATGATGTTGAGGACAACATTGTTCAAGAGGGGGAAGATGGTTTAGATCAGAAATCAGTTGAAAATTCAACATCAGAAACTGAACTCAACAACAAAAGAAATAAATATAACAACTTGTAATCATTATAGCCCTAAATGGTGTTAAAGGAATTTTGTGGGAATTGTAGAATTTTTAAATTCCACAACATTTTTTTCCACATTTACCAGTTTGTGCCAATTGTGGAATGTACTGACACTTTCTATCTCTTTCCACACATAGTTTATTTCCATTTTGTATTTGTTTTTTTCTATCTTTTCTTTGATCAAAATAGATTTAATATTTTTATATTTTTAGTGGAAAGATATTATTGTTCACCATATGTATTTCACGCAAGATGCAACACAGAAAAATGGCACACTCTTCTACAATGATGATACTGTATGGCACACACATCAATAATTTTATCTTCTTAATTCTAAACAATATTTTTCATCTTCTCCTCTATATATATATATATATCTTCTTCTCTTCTACTGCACTTACGAGACTAAAGTATATTTACACAAAAATCATAAATTTCAATATATATTGGAGAAGTTAAGCTTATCCATCTATGGTATGTAGTAATTTAAATTTTCAGTAATTAATTAATATTATGTAATAATAATTATAAGCTACACTTAAATGTTTAATAAAAAACTAATTTTTTTATTATTTGGTACTATTATATGTTTTCAATTTTAAACTTTCATGATAGTAATAATTGTTCATAGTTAGTTCATCGTTGGAGAAATAAAAATTCTTAAATTATTTAATTGAAATTATTAGTTATAAATGGTTAGTTAGTGAAGATTTATATAGTTAGGTTTAAATTCGTATCATAATTTGGTAATTTGGTATATAAAATTTTATTGTAATCAAATTAGTAAATACTTTTATTCTAAGAAATTTTGTAAGATTTCAATCTGCTTTTTTATTTTATTTAAATTACTAAAAATTAAACCAAAAAGTTATATAGTAAAATACTAATTAAAATATACAAACAACTATTAAAGACATGATAACAATAGTAGACAATCCACTCAAACTCCACGAAGAATAACTATTATGGATACAGATCTAACTAACATCGAGTCATACCTTGCCAATATGCAAACTCCAATTCAAATGCTTAATGCACGTAGTCAAGCGAATCAGGATTATGAGTGTGAATCTTGGATACAATTGAATGAGTTACAAGATGTAGAGAAATTCACAGATTTCTGGTGGGCAACATCAGATGTTTTAAGAGATCCCTGCGAGCAAAAGAGTTTTGTCTTACTTAAAAGTAATGAAGAATTTTCTAGAAGGCGTAATAGGTTATGATCGTAGTGATACTTTTCGAGGTAGTCCATGGAAACGTCAACTTAGTGGATCCAGTGGTCCAAGTAGTAGAGGATCTTTTGGTAGTGGATCAAGATCTCCTAGGGTATGAGGTGTTTGTACATCAAACATTGGAGGGATTTCAAAATTTTTCTGGTATTGATAACTACGGTTACGGTTCTCCAAACCAATTTAGAACAAAATATGGATTTTAAGCTCAAAATTCCAACCCACAATTTAGTGTGTCTCCAAATCCAAGAGTGCATAGAGAAAATGTGGCGTATAGACCGGAGTCTACAGCTGCGTTACATGAACGTTTTAATTTTTCTAACTTCAATCGTACTATGGGAAATAATGATAATGATGAAGAAAACTAAAATGTTTAATTATATATTTGCTTCCTGTTTTAAATATAATAATTACATGTAATATTACTTTATGTATTTGTTTAATGGGTACTTAATAAATTTATATTTTTGTTTAGGTCTCGCGCATTATCTAGTTGCATTCACGTGGATTATATAACCTAACAGAAGATGATTTACTAGAATTGATTTTATTGGAGCAAGTAGATATTATGGAAGCACTCTTTAGACCTGTGATAGAGTATTACAGGAAGTATAATGATAGGCAACCAATGGGGACAGAATGGGGCTTAGGATGGTGCAACATTGAGGCAAGGATTTATAATTATCCAAGAGATTGTTTTACATCTTTTGAGGATGCAGATAGAGGTGTTTACATAGCTCTGTGGGACATTACGTACAGAGTTTGGAATTAGATCCACAAAAAATATATCCGTGGAAGAAACTGTGGCAATGTTTCTTGTAATATGTGGTCATAACATGACACAACATTCTGTTGGATTGTTATTTGGACGTGCACAAGAGACTGTTGGGTGAAAATTTAAAGAGTATCTAAAAGCATTTAGAAAATCGGCTGGGAAGCTACTCAAAAAGCAATCTCTAGAGCAACTACGTCAAGTGCCTTGGGGACTACGAGATGACATTGTTATTGGCCTTATTTTAATGGTTTCATTGGTGCAATGGATGTGACACATTGTACAGTGATGGTCACTGGATCTGAGGCAACTCGTTTTTATAACAGACATTCACAGACAAGCATTAATGTGTTGGTGATATGCAACTACGGTATGCTATGCATTTATATATTTGTAGGATGTCCTGGATCAGTGCATGATGCTAGAGTTTTGTCTTACGCAATGGAGCGTGTGCACACTTTTCTAACTCCTCCGCCCATGAAAAATTATCTTGTAGATTCTGGTTATGCTAATACACGAGGATTTTTAGCTCCATATAGAGGACATAGATATCATTTGACACAATTTCAAAATGGTTCCCCTCCTAGAGGTGAAGAAGAGTTATTTAATCGGTGGCATTCATCGCTCCACTCAGTTATCGAACGAACATTCGGAGTTTGGAAGAAAAAATGGAGGATTTTATCAGAGTTTCCAAGATATGATGTGGAGACAAAAAAACACATTAATCGTAATCATAGCTGGATTACATAACTTCATTCATCTTTCTCAAATTCAAGACTCTGATTTTGAGGATACTACACAATGTAATGCGATTCCACGAGATCAGTTTGATAATAATGAGACAGGTGGACAATATGAAGAAACAATTTTCTTGCAAGAACAAGAGGGAACAACAGATGGAGCTCATATGCAAATGATACGAGAAGGAATTAAGCAACAATTGTGGGATAATTTTCATTAGTTGATAACTAATACAATTGTGTTATAGGGATGATTTAAATTGTTATGATATTTTATTTGAATTATTTAAATACTACTTATTTGTATAAAATATATTTATTTTTTATGTTTTTTTAAAAAATTTTAGTATTAAGTAGTTATTAGCGAGATAAAACAATAATTTTTTTAATAATCACATTTCATCATGCTTCAGTTCGAGTTTTTAGGCTATGTCTTAGATTTTGTCGATCCAATTTTTAAAAATAAGAATTCAGCAAAATTCAGCCAAATTCCGCAGTTACCATTTGATTTTCTAAAATTCCGCTAGATTCCACATAAAAAAAAAATTCTTCCAGATTCCACATTCAGCAAAATTCCTCCAGATTCCACCATTTGGACCCTATATGAATAAAAAAACTAACCATAAAAATTATCAGTGACATCATATTCAGATTCATCTTATTGTTCGTCATCCTCCATTATATCGTCCATGAGATTACAGCTAAAACAATTATAATCCAGCAAAAATTACAACGACAATTTTAATATTATTAAATCTGATTAGTAATGTATAAACACGATAATTCTTATCAGGTACTCTAGATTTTTTTCCATGATCATCACCAAGTGTTGTAGTGAAAGGTTGTGGAGTTTTGCTAGATACACTATGTGGACTATAACCACTTATGGGGGTGGATGTAAGATCCGACAAAACTCCATTCGGTGAAACTGATAAAAATATTAATATTAAGATTAAAAAAATTAAAAAAAAAAGTAGTATTCATGGAAATAATAAAAAACAAAATTAAAATGTAGTATGATTCGAATTCTAATATAAAATGGACCCGAAATTACAAATAATGCAAACTTCCAAGATGATCAATAATAGTACTATGTGGATTCAGAGATCCACCAGAATTGATAAAAGAAGAGTTTTTGATGTCTTGAAACAACCTAGAGTACACAGAACTTGTTTGAGGATTGGATCCTATAACATTTCCTTTATAATGGGATGAAACGTTCCCTTGTTCATGAGATGACACAATGTTCTCAATATTAGGTTGATTGGGTTTAGTATCGACGACGCTTGGAGGAAGATTGCATTTCTGCTTTTCCATTATTCTTCATATTCAGACGTACTTAGAAAAACGGAAAAGAGAATTTACCTAATAAATTTTTTTTCATCTGTTACCAGTATATATCTATATATCTCTATATATATATGTACACACAACCAGCTAATAAAAAGATTACTGGTAAATATCTATATATATGTACATATATATATATTTAGTACAATGTGGCCAAAAGAAATGCTGGTAATCATAATCGATGATTTCAACATAAATGAAACAAATAATATACACACTTAAGGAAGTTATTTATATTCAAATAATGTATTTATAAATGAGAATATCTTTGTAGCAGTTTAAAATTGAATTAAGAACTTCTGGAATTGATGGATAGATATTATTCTTATTTTTATTTACATAAATATCAATATTGTTGGTCAATTCGTTTAATATAACATGCTAAAAGATTTTAGAATTTAATGATTAGATAGGACTAATAAATCGTACTAAATCAAACATAAAAATATGATTCAATAATGAAACAACAAAAAAAAAAATTACAAACCATTAAATAAATGAGTGACCTCATAATCCCATAGACAAATCATACATATAGAGGACGACAAAGTATCGTGATTAGAGTCACAAGAATGTCAAAGATTCGTATAACTCAAAAACTTAGAAGTTTTACCATCACACTGGTGAGTCTATTTGATATAAACTGATCTAAGAGCAGACAATACAGAATGAGCACGCCACATAAGATATCTGTTTGTTTGACCCCAAATTATCTCAACGTACTGTATTGTCTTATACATTTGAGATTGGATAAGAACATACAAATTATCAAAAACAGTATTTTGTTTACATATATCTCCAATAGATATTAGAATGACACCGTAGAGATAGTTGCAAGAGGTAAAAATTTCTGAGCAGCTGCACGTAACAATATGGGTCCCTCTTCTTTACGCTTGTCAAGGAAATAACAAACTATTCCCAAACGATAAAAAGCTTGAGGATTCTCACTTAATCATAGCTTTTTATATCTTGTATAACATCTCTGAGGATTGCATAAAGATGGATATAAGGTATTTTCTTCAAGAGATAGTCGGCTGAGAACTATACGTTCACTAAATATAGACCGGAACTTTTTGAAAACTTTTCTTAGATTACTTACATCAGAAATAGATGATGCTGCACAACATGCAGCGATTGTAATAAGAATATCACCATGTAAAGTCATGACACAAAATCATGCTTTGAAAAATCAAGATATAGAGAAGACATGAAGAGAATGACCAAATAGAAACAAACAACTAAATATGCTCTAATTAATGAGCTAATCAAAGAGAAAACCAAAATATATAGGAAAAATATTAGGGTTGCACATCAAACTTTTTTTATTTGTTGTATTAAAAAAAAATTAGAACGAATACAGCTGAAAACAAAATTTTATTATTATAATAATGATAAATAATATGATATAAATTAGGGTTTATATAGTGTACAACTCCCTTTTAGAGATAATTTCAGCTTATAATTAGTGAGATACTTAATATCTTAACAAAATGATTCATCGTTTAGATGTATATTTTTAATTTTGAAGAATTTAAATAGTTATCAACAAAAATGAATACATATCGCATTACTTGTAAAAAAGGTATAAAAAACTGACTACGAATAATATTAATATCCTAACCAAAATTAATAATATTAATAATAATATAATATAATGCTTCGTGAAGTTAGAGAAAAATTAAATAGTATAAAATACACAAAGAGGATTTCTTTGACTAATATAAATCGGAAAGAAATATTTAATAGGTAACCCTATAGTAAATAAAAAAATTATTAGTAAAAAATAGAAATAATACATATTCGAAACCGTTATCATCATTAAAACAACGACTAAAATTTTCAAATGCAGAAAAAGAAATTTTAACATTTTCTTTACCAATTTGTCTTCGCCAAAATCTTCAACCTAAAACCACAGAAAATTAGTTATTCACAGATCGAGAAGATAAAATGTTTGTTTCATATAAATCCTGGTAATTTTCACCGTCAGAATAAAGGTAATCAAAATTTTAATCAATTATATTTGATCTACTAACATACTTCTCCTTATTTTTTTATAATATTTGACATAAACAAACTTGGTTTATAAAACTAATGAATTCAAAGATTTTCATAACATATCAAATAATCGTAATTGTAAGAAATAGTAGTCAAGTATAATATGATTTGCTATATTTAACACCTTGTAGTTTAGATAGAACTAACCATATTCTTTTTTTCAATTGAAAATAATGAGTATCAATGACATAACGGATGATATCTAGATCGAGATCATTTTTCGATGTGCCTGGCAGGGATCGAGACCATAAAGAATGTGAGATTAGTTTCTCCAAAATTTTGTAAGATCTGTGATCTCGATCCGGTACTCAGAAATATTTCTCTTGGCGATGTTCCTTTCTACCCAACGAGGAACAACCAAGTCCTATTCGATAACTTTTATAGAAGATTAATTAGGACACATTATCCAGAAGCAATATATAGGTGTGGTGTATAAAAATATTTCACAGAAAGCTTGCCAGAAGAAGGATTAGCTATTGCCAAAAGAGTACCAAAAGCAAAATTCGTCTATGGATTAATCTGCATATGTCTAGGAGATAATTATAAGGATGAAGGTTACAGAGTTTTAAGAAAACTACATAGATCGACATAGGTATAACATTAGCGTACATCAGAGAAATTCGATAAAGAGTTTGTTTCGGTCTGACGGGACTTCTTTGACATGAAGGAAATATATTGAATAATCTAAAAATGTCTTATGCGATAGATGAATGTAAGTGCAAAAGGACATTTTTACAAATGGCAGAGTATTTCAAAGATTGAGATGATATTGATGAGGGTAAAGATGAACCAATATCAGAAGCTTGTTATATATGCCTTTGGGATTACGAATTAGAGTTTGTATTTAATGATTATTAGAAGTAATTTGAGTTTTCATGTAATGTAAAAATTTATATTCAGACATCTTTATATTAGTAATAATGTCAATTACTTTTATCTATTGTTACAAAAATAGATTAACACTTTATTATAGTTTTAAATTGTAATATGAGTAATAGTTAGAAAATTTGTTTTAAAATGAATTGAATATACCAATAATTCAATTTATAAATAAAAAATAATTATTAGATAACACATCATTACTAATAAAAAAATAAAAATTATAAAAATATTTTATAACAAAATAAATAAAAAAGATATCTTGGAAAACCGTTATAATCATTAAGGTCAATACTAAAATTTACAACTTCTACCAAAAGCATGTGCAAAAGATTTTTTTATCGAATTTTTATAGTCAATCTTTCGTTACCAATAATCTTCAACCAAGGACGATCTAAATTTTATATTAAAAAAATAATAAAAGAAAAATATTGGTAAATCAAAAAACAAAACTAAGGTTATTAAAAGTATAATCGATTCATATATGATCAAATCCAGTAATAGTATATTTCATATTCAGACATCTATATTTTAAAGACTATTATAAGAAATTGTACCTATCGTTATAATAATAGTATTATTTTTTTATTGTTTATAATAGTAAAAATAATTAATAGTTACGCAAATTCGATATGACATTTACTTGCATATAAAAACAATTGATTAACATTGGAAAAAATTTTATTAGATAAATACTTCATTAATATAAGAAAATAAAATATCTTTTATTGAAAGCTTTAAAGAAACCGTTATAATAATTAAGGTCATGACAAAAAATAATACTTTATCAACTATTTTACATCTTACGCTTTCAATAATATTCAACCCAAAACCAAATAAAATTTTAGATAATATAAAATAATAAAGAAAAATAATTCGTCAATTGAAAGCGAAAACTTAAAATAAGACTTCAAAATTAAGATTATTGAAAGTATAATCGATTAATATATGATCAAATTAAGTAACAATATACTTTATATTGAAACACCTATATTTCAAAATATTATTATAAGAATTGGTAACTATTGTTACAATAATAGTTTAAAAATAATTATAGTTTACAATAGTGAATATAATTAATAGTTACGCAAATTTGATTAACATTAACTTGCACATAAGTACAATTCAAACTAAACCTACAAACCTTTTCTAAGATTAATACTTCAATAAAAATATATATATAAAAAATATTTAAAAATAAAATAGAAATAAGACCATCTTGGAAACCGTTAGAATCATTAAGGTAAAGACTAAACTATACAACTTCTCTAAAATATTTTGTAAAAGATTTTTTTCAGACTATATATTCCATATTTCGTTACCTATAATCCTAACCTAACACCATCAAAAATTTCTCCTTTTTTTTCCGTCTCAAAAATTTCTCCTAAGGCTAAAAGAAAGAAAAACAGTTAGTTATTAGATAAATACCTAATTACTGAAAAAGTAATATATATATATATATTTAAAATAAAATCGAAATAAGACAATCTTGGAAACAGTTACAATCATTAAGGAAAGACTCAACTTTACAATTTCTCCAAAAAATCGAAATGTATTGTTTAGCTTAGAGATTTACTATTTCATGTTAAATTAAAATATTGTATTATTTCACTTAAACGATCCCTAAATTCTTTATAGAAAACCGTTAACACAAAAAATAGATATGATGAATTTGATCTTAAACGACATCCTAACAAATATACTCTCGAGACTTGCACCAGAATGAATGTATATGTTCGAAGGATTGAAGATAGTATCAAAATGATTTAGAAAAATCTGTGAAAGAGAAGAGATGTTATCAAAGCTAGACCTTGGATATATTCCTTTCTATCCATGGAGAGAGAAAGATGCTCTTTTCAACAAATTTTAATGAGAAATTAGGAAGCAAAGGTAATAGTGAAGCCTTATTAAGGTTTGGTATGGGAAATTACTTTGTGAAAAATCGTTTCAATGAGGGATTAAGGTTGCTTGACGAAGCCAACAAAAAAGGAAATTTGGACGCTAGATTTGTTTTTTGAATAATTCTAATATGTATAGGAGATAACTCTAGAGGAATAGAAATTTTTGGAGAATTACATAGAATAATATTGAGAAGAACATTAGAGTTTGAGGGAAGAATTAGAGAACGTGTGTATAGTGGACCAACAAGTCTTTGTTGGCGACGAGAAAATGGTCTCAAGAGATTCAAAGAATCATATGTCCAAGGAAAATGCACTTGCGGAGGATTCAAAGAATTCATTCTGACAATACCTTACTACAACAAATGGGATGGTCTAGATGAGGATTTTGACCTGCCAATACAAGAAATATGTAAAACTTGCTTTGGGGATTATCAACTCATGCACGTACTTCCTAATAATTAGAATTTATTCAGACACTACTTAATCATTAGATTTTATCAAATGTTATATATTATGTTTCTCTCTTTGGTTATTCTTAAACATGAAACTAACTTACAATATACTTCCGTAAACTATTATAGTTTTGATAAATCAGCGAATAAAGATATGTAAAGTTAGACTTAACAATATAATATAATAAAAAACCAAAGGAAAATATATTACAAAACAACAAATAATAAAAACAAAGTACTTGATCTTAGAAATAAATGTCAAACAAAGCAATGTGTCGAACTTTGTTAAACAAATGGAAAAAAACAACGAAAGAAATCACTTGCGACGCTTGTTAGGAGCTTTGCGAGCAATCGGGAAAGCAGAATCTTCGTCGGCTACTTCTTCGAAAAGATTAGCGGACAGAATCTTGACTCTCCTAAAACCAGCACAAATCTTCTTATTAGTCGAAGATTTTTCATCATCATGACATTCTGAATCAGATCGCTTAGATGAAGGTGTTGAAAATAATGAACCGGACATTTCACAACACTCGCAGCTATTGGACATTGTAGGATTCATCTTTACGCAAAAGAAAAAAAGATGTAGATAAACAATACTGATACAAAATTTTGTACAAAAATTTAAGAAAAATTTGCACAGACGAGTAACAAAAAAATAACAAGCAAAATTATAAAAAGTCGGAATAATGATATACTTACTTAATCACTTGAGGTAGACGAAAGATCGATAGACTCGGTAACAGTCTTGCCATCAGACCAAACCTTGCCTACTTGAAAAGTATCATTTCTTAAACCAATGTTATCCTTCTCGACTATAATAACAAACTGAAATGTCTTTCCTCTTAAATTGTCGAGTGCATCCGGTAAAAAATCAGAATTCCCAATCTCCATACATGCCTATTAAGAAAAACAAAACAATTTAATAAAACATATAATATCAAATCCTAAATATCGAACAACCTATAACAAAAAATACCTGATAATAGTATGGACCAATGATATCACTGGCTTTCACTCCTACAACCTTGGCGGCAAAACTATCGAACAACATGCATTTTGTCTCAACGGTCGAATCAATTACCTTTAGATGGAGTTTGAACCTATATTAAGTGTACATTTTAATGACTCGTCAAAACGACTAAAATAACATTTCTATATTAATAGTAGACAAAAAATACCTTGGAGACATGTTCATCATGAAGCCTTTACAGGTCTCGCACCAAAAATTGGGCTGAAGATTAGTTGATACACCCTCGATCTTTACAGGAGTGTCAAAGAAGATTTTCTTATTACGCTTATTACAACCGTAATAATACCAACCTCAATCAGTATATATCCCATAAATTGTACACAACAAATGACATTGCCCAACCTAAAAAAAAAGATTCAATTTCCTATAATTATTGATGTCGAATATTTAAATATCTCTATAGAAAAAAGGAAAAAGAAAAAGAGACGTTATTACCTCGCCTGTGCCAAGTAAGTCAGAAATAGAAAGCATAGGATGTTCAAGCCAGAGATCATCATCAGAAACTTTAGGCATGATTGCTTTAGAATTCTTCATCACAATCTTGACACCATCAGTGATCAAACTAAGAAATAAGCTATAAATTCAGTAGTTACACAAAAAATGAGCAAGACGATTCGTTGTTTACATAAAAAAAAATTACCCATCAAAAGCTTCTGTTTCTGACGTCTTAGGGTTGAAGACAATGAGCGATGTGTCAAATGAGTTTCTGATACGTTAGACATCTATCACATAATTAAAAAATTAACCAAAGCAACACAGAAATAGCATAATAAAAATTACAAAATATACAAACAATATTATGGAATGCATTTTAACCGTGTAAAATAGTACAATACAATAAAACATGCATACCATTCCAAACATGAAGTTTGGCAAAATGAATCAAAATACATCAAACCGTCAGCAGATCACAGAACAGTGTCGTAGAATGTTATAGCATAAGAACCCCAATGACAACACGATAGACGATTGTCACTGTTCAAAAAAAATCAAAAAAGAAAAGGAACTGAAAATAAATAAATAAATATGAAAAGGAATACACATGAATTACAACGAATGAGTAAATATGGTTTAATTTTGTAGGGAATTAAACAATGATATTTCACAAAAAAAAAATACAAAACTCAAAAAAACTATTAATAGATAGAACAATAAAAAAATACACAAATGACTAAAACTTACTGTTGGTCCCGCAGTTCAAACTCGACTTTCTTTGTTAGTTTCCCACGGACATTCATTTCTTAAATCTCATCCACACTGATAATCTGTCCATAAACATCTATTCGGAAACAGAAAATGATTAAAACATACATTA
The DNA here is from genome assembly GCA_900406405.1 of Lepidium africanum. Taxonomy (NCBI): domain Eukaryota; kingdom Viridiplantae; phylum Streptophyta; class Magnoliopsida; order Brassicales; family Brassicaceae; genus Lepidium; species Lepidium africanum. The sequence goes on along the minus strand of OVAX01001743.1, from coordinate 11,122 downwards.
AAAGGATTAGAAAAAAAACATGAGAAACATTACCGATCAAGACATTAAGATTGTAAGAACCACTAAGATTACCGTCAAACATGGCTAATGAGAAAAAACTGTCGTTCACAACTGGTTTGCATGCAGCGACACCAGCAATGTTGAGAAAAACAATTTTGAAAGACAGCGAGGAAATCCGGTAAAGGCTATGTCTTTATAGACGTGAAAAATATGGATTATCTTCCACTGGCCAGCCTTAATAGAATGCTCGAACTTTCTCACATGGTCCTTCTTAATAGTAGCGCATAGTTTGAATCCCTAATAACGAAAAAATGTCAGATACATGTAATAAAAAAAACATCTCTAAAAAAGTAGTATTAAGAAAAACACGTACAGTTTCGTCGGCGAGGGACCATCTCTATGGATTCACCGGACATTTTTTAGTATTGAGACCAAACGTACAAGATCTTGCATCTGATCCTAAAAGGTTTGTTATTGCTCATGTTAATGTCCTTGAAGAGAGTGAAACCATCGACTACAGCCAATGTAGAACTCATGATGCAAAGAAAACAAAACCTAGAACAAAATAAAAGGCAAAGAGAAATTGTCAAAAAGAGGTGAGTTAGGTTGGGATGAGATGTAAAAAATAAGAGATATTAGGGTTTTTCGTAAAACCTAGTAGTAGGGATAGGAACGAATCATGATGTAATATTTTTTTAATTTGAATTTTTTTATTTTTAGGGATTGAGATATCACGTATATGGAATAGATTGCAGCCGAATTCTCTTAAAATTCGAATATAGATAACAAAATTGAATGGTTATTCGTACGAAAGAGAGAATCTATAAAATTAAATTCGAGATAACGTCGAAATAAATGATTTACGCGGTAGATAAAAGTGATTACGATCACATACATAGTGTTTCCATAAACGAAAAAATAAGGAGAATATATAGAGTAAATAAATACACAACCGGTTTAAGAAAACTTAGGTCTTTTCCCTCGAGCCAGCTTCTTCTTCCCATGAGTTGTCTGCTAAGACCGGAGCTCCAGCGCCGGAAAACCTTAAAATGACAAGAAATTTTTAAAAAAAATATATTGCTAATGTTTTAGGCGTGAAAATTTATTTGAAATTTTTTAAAAGAATTTATGTCCGAGAGGATGAGCCCTGTTTTGAATTTAGATGAATTTTCTGAATTTTTCCGATCAGCCATTAGAGAGATGTGGATTTTAGAGGATGATTTTGCCATGATCCGCAATTAACAAATTGTTCGTCTCCCTAAACTTATTTTTGAATAATTAAAAAATAGACGACCCGGATCAAAAACAGAAATGGACGGCCTTGATCTTGCCCTAGCTTCGCATGAAAATCATAGGTTAAATTTAACCTATACTTTTTTGACAATTTTGCACTTAGCGGAATAAATGCGATTTTTTTTCTCTAAAGAGAAATCTCCTGATTGATCAGCGAGAGAGGAGCAAAAAGAGGAGGATCCCAAAAGGTACTGTCGCTTTAATATATTAAGATATAACATTATATCTCTTTGATTCAGTAATTACTCTTCACATCCTCACTTTCCATGTACATAAGATATTACCGCTCACTCTCTATGCCTATATAGATACATAGCTATTACTCCAATAATATTGAATCATTTATACTTAATATGGTACCTTTGGTTAAAACCTTAAGTGTCGCTTCTCTGTTTCTTCTTCTCTTTTCTTCCTTCTTTATTTCTTCTTTTTTTTCTTCCTAAACATGTCTTCTAAATCCACTACTGAGTGTGTCTCAATGTTCAACTCACAAAACCCGCAGACAACGCTCCTCTCTTTGAACATGTCCAGCGTCGCGAAGCTCACAAATCAAAATTACGTGAAGTGAGTCATCAAGTTCGAGCTTTGTTGGAAGGTCATGAGCTTTATTAGTTCATCGACAATGCCTCTCTCATTCCCCCTGCAACAACTGTGGTTAATGGTGCTTATGTGCCAAATACAGTGCTGTCGTAGGATTAATCTCTATGTCCGTACAATCTATTGTATCCATTGTTACCACCACTAAAGAGGTTTGGGACACTCTAGCACTTGCACTCGGTACTCCATCACGAGGTTATATTCGCTAACTCAAGCATCAACTCCAAACAAGCGTCAAAGGAAACAAAACAATCAGTAATTATCTCCGCACTATGAAAGCCAAATCAGATGATCTCGCACTGCTAGGTAAACCACTTGATTCAGAAGACTTCATTGAGCATCTCCTTGCAGGACATCCTGAAGAGTACTAGCCAGAGATTGATGCGATCAACGAACGTGATAACCCGATCTCTTACAGTGAATTATTTGACAAACTTCTAAACCGTGAGGAAATGCTGCTTTGTAATGATGCTCCACCGCCAACACCAATTGTAGCAAATGTTGTTGATGCTAGAGGCTCTTATAACAAACGCACACAAAACAGATCAAATAGCCAACCACAACAACAACAATACAATCACTATGCATCCAACATGAGCTCCAATAGGAACTCGAAGCCTTATTTAGGCAGGTGCCAAGCATGTGGAGTCCAAGGACATAGTGTGAAATTATGTCCTGATTTTCGCATTGTTTGTGGTGGCTATTCTACTCAATCATGGATGCAACAACCGCCATCTCACATACAACATTCAACTTCGTGGTATAATCCTCAATCATGGCAACCACGTGCTCATGCGGCAATGCTCTCTGATTCTTCAACTTGGATAGTTAATTCTGGAGCGTTTCACCATATGACATATGATCTCTATAACCTATGTAAAGACAATCCTTACAATGGAGGAATGATGTGCTTTTTGGTGATGGCTATGCCCTACCAATGAGTCACTCATGTTCTTTCTCTCTTCCATCTAACACTCAACATTTCTTCTTTAATAATGTCTTATGTGTACCATCTCTTGATAAGAATATTATCTCTGTTTTTCAGTTATGTAAAACTAAAAATGTTGTTACATCTACTCCTACATACTTCCAGGTCAGAGATCTATAAACGAGAGCTCTTTGACTGGAAGGCAAGCCTAATAATGGCATCTATGAGTGGCCTTGTCGGACCTCTTCTTCACCTTCATCTCTTGCATTTGCATCCACTATCAAAACCATATTAACGAATTTGCACTCTCGTTTACGCCATCAGGCATTATCAATCCTTCATAAAATAGTTTCTCATTTTTCTTTATCAATTTGTTCCAATGCTTTAATAACTTTGCCTTGCAATGCTTGTTCCATTAATATGATGCGTAAGTTGCCATTTCATACATCGACTTTGCAACCATCCTGTCCTCTTGAAATTATTTTTTCTGATGTTTGGACTTCGCCAATAGTTACTTGTGATGGTTTTAAATACTATACGCTATTTTTTGATCAAATTACTCGATATTCTTGGCTATATCCTTTAAAGCAAAAATCACGTGTTTGATGGTTTTATCAAATTCAAACTTTAAATAGAAACATGTTTTGGAACTAAGATTCAAACTCTTTATAGTGATAATGGAGGTGAATATGTAGGATTACGTGAGTTTTTGTCTAGCCATGGTATTTCTCATATGACTACTCCTCCGCACACTTCAGAATTTAATGGAATAGCGGAAAGACACCATAGTCATATAGTTGAAATTGGATTAGCTTTAATGTCTCATGCATCCAGGCCTAAATCATATTGGACCTATCCTTTTGGAACTGTCGTTTATCTCATTAATAGAATGCCAACAGCTACTCTTGATTTTCAAAATCCTTTTCAAAATTGTTTAGTCATCCTCCTAAGTTTGAGAAATTGCGTGTCTTTGGTTGCTTATGTTTTCCATGGCTAAAATAATATACTACTAACAAGCTAGATTCTCGTTTTACTCCATGTGTTTTTCTTGGTTATTCTCTTACATAGAGTGTGTATATTTGTCTCGATCGAGCAACGTCACAGATATATGTTTCACGTCATGTGATCTTCCCTAAAACAGTTTTCCCTTCACTCTTACATCACTTTTATAGATTAACAATGAATCAATTTCTGAATTAAGACAAGCCTCCACTTCAACTGTGTCACCATTTCCTCACTTAACATCACCGGCTTCTGTTGTTCCAACACCAAATGCAGATTCATCTCCAACAGAACAGGGTCTCTCTGTTCCTGAACCTAATTAACAAGTCACTGCTCTGTCACCAACACCACCAACACTCAGCAATGATACGTCTCAGTCCCAAGCAGCTTTCTCGCCAACGGCTTAGCATCCTGTGGAACTGGCAGAAGCAAAACCGCAACAGAAGAGCACGCAACCATGAAAACCAGTTCAAAAATTAAATCTACATGTCTCAACGGTTCCCTATCAGACCTCATTCCCAAAACTGTTGTTGAGGCTCTCAAATATCTACATTGGCGTCAAGCCATGCTTGATAAGATAAACTCTCATATACATGAACACACTTGAGATCTTGTCTCATCTACTAACAATTTAATGTTCTTGGCTGCAGGTGGATATTCACAATCAAACGCAAAGCTGATGGTTCTATTGATCTTTACAAAGCACGATTAGTAGCTAAAGGCTACACTCACAGACCTGGCATTGACTACAATGAAACCTTCAGTCCCGTTGTCAAACTGGCGACTATCCGCATAATTCTAAGCACATCTATCACACAAAATTTGCCATTACGACAACTCGATGTTAACAATGCATTTTTGCAGGGACACCTAGATGATGAAGTATATATGGCGCAGCCACCGAGATTTCAAGATCAAAACAACAAGAAGGTTATGTGAAGATTACACAAAGCCATCTATTGCTTGAAACAAGCACCTAGGATATGGTGCAATGAACTGCGGACATTCCTTCTCCAATCTGGTTTCACTAACTCTATAGCTGATCCTTCTTAGTTCATCTACAATTTCAATGGCATTATGCTATATATGTTAGTCTACGTTGACGACATCATCATCGTGGGCAGTGACACACCACATCATTATTCCTCTCTCAACGTTTTTCACTTAAAGATTTAGGAGATTTATCATACTTCCTAGGAATAGAAGTTGTACGTACTAGCAAGAGTATGCACTTAACACAACAACACCATATTGCAGACTTTATTATATAAAGTCATGATGATGGATGCACAACCAGTCAACACACTGATGGCATTAGACTCTTCTCTGATGTTACAATCTGGCACTCTCTTAGATGATGCAACAGAGTATCGAATGGTGGTTGGAAGTCTCCAATACCCCAATCTCAAAAGACCAGATATCTCCTTTGTAGTCAACAAACTCTCTCAATTCATGCATCGCCCTACATTAGAACATTGGTTAGCCGTAAACCGCATGTTATAGTACCTCGCTGGCACACCAACCCAAGGCATCTACTTATTGGCACACAACACTCCCACCTTACACGCCTTCACCAATGCGGACTAGACTGGAAACAGAGATAAAGATACATCCATCAGTGCGTATATCATCTATATTGGCCAACATCCAATAGCATGATCATAAAAGAAACAAATCGAAGTAGCTCGTTCCTCTACCGGTAACTTGCCTCAACAACATCATAGTTATGCTTACATCTCTTTTAGGTGAGCTTGGATTCTCAACCACACCAAAGCCGGTTATTTATTGTTGTAAAGTTCCCTCTGTATGCCTATATAGAGACATAGCTATTACTCTAATAATAGTGAATCATTCAGACTTAATAGTATATAGTTATCATATTTTGAGCAAAACTAGCTATATAGTTTTTTGTATTTTTTCGCTTATTAATGTAGGTTCAAGTTGTTTCCTATTGTTGCCAGAGATTTTGTCCACTTATTTAATTATTTAAGCGTTGAAACATGTGAAAAGTAGAGAGTATAGAATATGTAATGAGATTGGAGTTATATAGTGTGGTGTTGATAAAGATGATGGAATGGCTAAATTGGGCCAGAAAGGAATGTAAAAGTGGATGGGTATGGGCTGAATCTTTGCTATTTCTGGTTAGCAATGCACATGATGGGTAGGTCATAGTTGTAAGTTGTAACAAATCATATGGCTTCGTTTCTTACTCAAAAGTGTTATAGATAAATAGATTTTATAATTACCGATATACTATAGACATAATAATCATGTATGCAAAATATCTCACTTCATTTCTTCTATATATACGTGCATTCATATATGTAAAATACATACTTTAGCATAATAAAAAAAAGTGATCTTTCTCTCTTATCATCATTTTTTCACTTCTCTCTTTTTCTCCTTTTCAATCACCACTCTATACACGTTTCATCTATTATCCTTCTAGTTTGTCTTTTCTTTTTCTTGTTACATACACTAGTAAATATTAATCATACCTATTATAGATATATTTTATAGCACATTATCAGCACGATTAGCCCCGCATCGGAAAAAAGTCAAATTTAAATTTTGTCAATTTTATCTTTATACTTTTGTTATCTTAAGAAACTGACACCAATTTATATATGCTATATATATTTCGATTTCACTTATACACTGTTATAATGTCGATAGACCAAGTGGGTGACTTGTTCCCCATAAATTTCAAAATTAAATGTCCAGAAGACATTACAAATCGTTCCAGAAGGACGATAAAATTAAAAATGTCTAGAAGACATTTAGAAAGCGTTCCAGAAGAACGATTAAATTAAAAATGTGCTGAAGACATATAATAAAATTTGTTCCAGAAGAACAAATAAAAATAAATTTGTCCAGTAGACAAACAAATAAAAATAAATTTGTCTATTAGACAAGTAAATAAAAACAATATATGTCATGTTGATAAATAAATAAAATAATTCTATCATGCAAATAGAAAAATTAAAATAAATATGTCCTGAAGACAAATAATATATTTAAATTTAATATTATTACATCATATTTAATTGCGATATTATGCTTTGATTAATTTCATGATTATGTTATTATTAATTTTAATAATTTATTTTGGACATACTTTTCTAACGGTTATCAAAAAAACAGGAAATTCTAACGGTTATATTTACTGTTCATAACGGTAATATTCTAATCTATAAATACACTCATCTTTCACTCATTTTCATCACTCAAATTTTTCTACCTTCTCTCAAATTTTCTCTCTAGAAATTGATTCATTTTTTACAAAAAAAAAAAGTGTTGGTTTTTAATCTTTTGCTTCATTATTATTCTTTCCACTATTCCCGGATTTTTCATCGGTGATTTCACTCCCGAAGAATTTAGGATGAATTTTGGGTTACTTATTTATGTTTTGTATATTTTCGTAATCACCTGCTTATTTCATTTTTATGTGTTTAATCGTTAACATGTTATTGTATTACACTTTGTTTTAAGTTATTAATAAAAGTTATGGTTATTAAATTTATTATGCAATAATCATGTTAAACTTGGCTAAACTCGAGATCACTGCCCTTGATATATCCGGAAATAATTATATGAGGTGGGCAGTTGAAGCAAAATTGCACTTAAAGGAAAAAAAGCTCCAAGATACCATCGAGAAGTCGAAAACGATTTCAGAAGAGCAAAAAGCTAATGCTATGATCTTTTTGGTCCACCATATTCACAATGGTTTAAAAGATGAATATATAACAAGAGAAGATCCTGCAGATCTTTGGCAATCACTCAAAGATAGGTTTGATCACCAGAAATATGTGATCTTACCGAAAGCTAAATATGAGTGGCTGAACCTCCGGCTTCAAGATTACAAAAGTGTAAGTGAATATAATTCCGTGTTGTTCGGAATTAATTCCAAAATGATGTTATGTGGAGAGAAGATAATCGATTATGATATGATCGAAAAAACTCTCCAAACATTTCATCTTGGAAATGTAGTCCTGCAACAACAATATCGGGCAAAAGGATACAAGTAGTATTCAGAATTAATGCAAGTCCTTATGGTAGCTGAACAAAATAATGAACTTGTGATGCTAAACCATCAGTCTCACCCTACTAGATCAGCATCATTCCCAGAAGCGAATGTCACATCAACAAATTATAATAATTATGGGCGTGGATGCGGTTGAGGTAATTACCGTGGTCGTGGACGAGGAGGATATGGACGTGGATATAGACGTGGACAAGAAAGAAAGTCTCGTCCTAATGATTTCAACAATGAAAGAAATAATCAAAAGTCAAAAGGAAAGGAAGTTGATAATAAGCAACACGAAAATCGTTGCTATAGATGTGGCATGAAAGGACACTGGTCACGTACCTGTCGTACGCCGAAGCATTTTGTCAATATTTATCAAAAGTTGCAAAAGAAAAAAGAAAAACAAAAGGAAACCAACTTCCTATATGGTGAAGTCGGACCTTTCTTTAATAATGAAGTTGGACCTTCTTTTGACAATAATGTTGGGCCTTCTCTTGAAAATGAAGCTGGACTTTCAGTTGATGGTATAGATATTGATAACTATCTTGATGTAGCTGATTTCGCTATTGATTCCGTAGATATTAGTGAAAATCAGAATAATTAAAATCTTCCTGAAGAAGAAAGTATGACATGGTGTATAATTATTTATGCTTGTATAAGTAGAAAAAAAAAATCTAATGTTGTTTATGTCTTGTAAAATAGTTTTTGTAAAATATATATTTGTAATATAAAGTTCGTTTTATTATATTAACACATCTTTTTTAAATATTTACAAATCAGAAAATGTGGAAATTCGAAAACAAGAATGGAGATATATGTCTGGGAGATAGTGCTACAACGCACACAATACTCAAAGATAAAAACTACTTTTCCTCCCTTACAATAAACAATTACACTAGAAGTGTGAATACCATATCAGGTGATGCAAAAATTATTATAGGCTTTGGAAGAGCTTGTTTATCAATGCCAAGGGGAACAAAATTTGAGATAGATGATGCATTATAATCTTCCAAATCCTGTAGAAATTTGTTAAGTTTCAAAGATATCCACCGAAATAGATATCACATAGAAACAATGAATAAAAACAGTGTTGAATACCTTTGCATTACATCAGTCAATTCGGAAAGGAAATGTATATTGGAACAGCTGCCAGCTTTATCTTCTGGAATGTATTTCACAAAAATAAATATGATTGATTCATATGTTATAGTAAACCCGAAGTTTACATGTATATTCAAAATCTGGCATGAACGCTTAGGGTGCCCTGGTTTAATCATGATGCGAAAGATTGTGGAAACTACAAATGGCCATTCACTGAAAAACCAGAAAATTTTCCAATCGAAAGAATTATTGTGTAATGCTTGTTCTTTTGGAAAACTAATAACTTAGCCATCACCAGCCAAAGTTGGGAATGAATCTCCAGTATTCCTAGAAAGTATACATGGTGATATATGTGGCCCTATCAACCCACAATGCAGGCCATATAGATATTTTATGGTATTAATTGACGCATCTAGCAGATGGTCACATGTGTGTCTATTGAGCACATGAAATACGGCTTTCGTGAAATTCATTGCCCAAATAATCAGGTTGAGGGCACAATTTCCTGATTATACAATAAAGAAAGTAAGACTTGATAACACTGGTGAATTCACTTCACAAGCCTTCAATGACTATTGTATGTCATTGGGAATAGATGTTGAACATCCAGTTCCACATGTTCATACACAAAATGGCATGGCTGAGTCTTTAATCAAATGGTTACAGATTATTGCTAGACCATTATTAATGAGAACAAGACTCCCAATTTCGATATGGGGTCATGCAATTTTGCATGGTGGGACACTAATTCAAATAAGACTGAGTGCATATCATTAATACTCCCCATTAGAGTTAACATCTGGTCATAAGCCACNGTGCATACCATAAATATTCCCCATTAGAATTAACATCTGGTCATAAGCCAGATATATCTCATCTCCGTGTTTTTGGATGTGCGGTTTATGTTCCTATAGCACCACCGCAAAGGACAAAAATGGGACCACAAAGGAGATTGGGAATATATATCGGGTATACATCACCAAGTATAATTCGGTATCTGGAACCAAAAACTGGTGATATGTTTATGGCACGTTTTGCCGATTGTCATTTTAATGAAGATGAATTTCTAGCGTTAGGGGGAGGAAATAAAGAAACTCCGAAAGACATTACATGGTACACACCGTCGTTGTGGCACCTTGATCCCCCTACGAAACAACGTGAATTGGAAGTTCAGAAAATTGTGCATTTACAAAATATGGCAAATCAGATACCAGATGTGTTCACTGATACAAAAAGGGTGACTAAATCATATATACCCACTGCGAATGTTCCATCAAAAGTTATTGATCCAGGAGAACAAAATGATGTAAATATAGCAAATGACCCTAAGGTTCAGTTAAAAAGGGGGAGACCTATGAGATCAAAAGATAAGAATCCCTGAAAGAAAAAGAATTTGGGAGAAACAACTAAAAATGGTCCAGAAGAACCAAATCATACAAAGAAAAGTCCTGAAGACGAAAATACAGAAAACCATGAAATTTCCATCAACTATGCCCAAAACAGAAATATTTGGGTTAGAAACGAAATAGAAGATGATGATGGAATTTTCTCATTTTCTATATCAAAAGAAATTAATAATGAAAATGATGATCCAGATCCAAAATCCATATTAGAATGCCAGAAAAGACCTGATGGGAGAAGTGGAAAATGGCCATGACAATAGATTTGAACTCCCTCAATAAAAGAAAAGTTTTTGGATCTATTGTCATAACACCTGAACATAAAGCCTGTTGGATATAAATGAGTTTTTGTTCTAAAAAGAAATGAGAAAAATGAGGTAACAAGATATAAAGCCCGACTTGTTGCCCAAGGTTTTTCTCAGAGACCGAGAATTGATTATGAAGAAACATATTATTCGGTAATGGATGCAATTACCTTCAGATTTTTGATGATCCTAGCGACATCTAAAAATCTAGAAATGCATTTAATGGATGTTGTGACAGCATATCTATATGGATCACTTGATAATAAAATATATATGAAAATCCCATAAGGATTAAAGATGCCTAAAGCATTGAGTTCAAAATCAAAAGAAATATGTTCAGTCAAATTACAACGATCACTCTATGGATTAAAACAATCAGGACGCATGTGGTATAATGGCTTAAGTGATTATTTGTTGAGTAAAGGATATACCAACAATGCGATATGTCCTTGTGTATTTATTAAGAAAT
>OVAX01001742.1:0-39489 GCA_900406405.1 Lepidium africanum | reverse complement strand
CATTTAGTTCTATATCAATCTAGTTATATGATGGCTTGAACTAGTGTCTGATTGCATTACCTATTGCTAAGCAAAATCCAGTTGGTTCGATACCTCAAGTACTATTAGGATTTGATAACACAGAGAGGTCGCAGAAAACCTTGTTATCAATACCATTGGGACTAGAATAGATTTTAAGTTGATTCACATGAAAGACATCGTTAATTGCAGCAGTTGTGGGCAACTAAAGTTTGTAAGCTAAGCTACCGTATTGATATTGTATGTTATCCGGAATAGTCCGTAAAAGCGAGGTGATAGTTTGTGTGGTGTCCTCACATTCTTAAGAGAATGTTGTCTATAAGGTTGCAAGTTAAGGTACACATAATCACAAATAGGAAACTCACGGACTGACCTCTTTTGAATCAGCATGTTGCTTCATTTTGTTATAAGATCGCTGCAAGTAAAACTTGAGCATACCAATGATTGATTCACAGGTTTGAAGGTTGCGGTCTACTATGGGTGATGAGCTCTCCCGTGGGAGATATAGGAGATGATATAGAGGTGATGGACCATAGATTACCTCAAAGAGAGTAGTGTAAGTGGTCGAGTGATATGTGGTATTATACCACCATTCTACAAGAGGGAGTCATTTGCTCCAAGTGTGAGGTGCATCAGCTGTCATGGATCTGAGATATGTTTCAAGAGTACGATTAGTAACCTCGGTCTTCCCGTCAGTTTAGGGATATTATGCAGTCGAGTGCTTCAAATCTACACCTTGTACTCTGAAAATTTCTTGCCACACATCACTTAGAAACATAGGATCCTGATCACTAATAATTTCCTTAGGTAAACCATGCAACCTGAAGATATTATCCATATATAGTTGTGCTGCATTTGTTGATGTTATACAAATGAGAAAATGCTAGGAAGTGAGCTTGTTTGCTCAGTCTATCAATGACCACCAATATACAATGTTTATAGGTTGAAGGTGGTAACCCTTCAATGAAATCTAAGCAAATGGACTTCCAAATGCCTTTTGGGATTGGTAAAGGCTGCAGTAAACTAGTCTTGGCAGCTGCATCATACTTGTGATGTTGGCAAACAGGGCAGTTCCTGATGTAATTCTATATTTTTGTGCTCATCTTTGGCTCATAGAATAATTTTTTCACTCTGTGGACTTTTGCATCTCTACCAGAATGACCTTCCACCACAGAATCGTGAAGCCACTTTAATGTTTTCTGTTTGATATCTTTATCATTTCCAATAACCAATTTCCCTTTTCTTCTTAATGCATCATCACAGAAAGAAAAATAAAGATGAGATGTACCATCATTTTTCAAATCCGATATGATCTTCTGTAGGTGAATGTTTATTTCCCAAAGTAGCTTTAGTGAATCATAAAATTCATTATATACTTGAGAAAAGACTATCCTCTACATGTGAAATCATGTTACTCGTGAAAGGGCATCCGCGGCGAGATTTTATTTTCCCTCTCTATATTGGATCTCATAAGTAATAACCCATAAATTTTGAAAGCCAAAGGTGTTGAAATGGTGTAGTGACTTTCTTCTCAGTGAGGAAATTGAGGCGTCTCTAGTCTGTCTTAATAACAAATGGTACTTGGGTATGATAAACACTCTAAGTTTGTACACCATGAACTACAGCAAGGAGTTCCTTCTCATAAATGGATAGTGATTGGTGTTTTGGTCCTAAGGTTCAGGTGATGAATCCAAGAGGATGATGCTCTTGCATCAAAACTACTCCAATCCCCGTATTAGATGCATCGATCTCCATCATAAAAACCTTATCAAAATCAGGTAGAAATAACACAGGTGTGGATGTTAACGCATGTTTCAAATTTGTAAAAGTTGTTCCTGGATCATCTGTCCAAAGGAAACCATATTTCTGCAGTAAAATGGATAATGGTTTGACAATCATACTGTACCCTTTAATGAATCTTTAATAATAATTTTTCAAACCAAGAAAACTGCGCAACTCTTTCAGTGATGCTGATATCGGCCATTGGACAAATCTGTTCTCACACTTTTGGCAAGATCTGTTCTCACACCATCAACGGATATGAAGCAACCAAGATACTTGACCATAGTAGCACCAAACGTACATTTAGAGGGTTTGAGATAGAGTTGCTGCTTCTTTAAGATGGTAAACACATCAACTAAGTTGCGTAGATGAGTGTCCCATTCCTTGATGTATACAAGGATATCATCAAAAAATAGAAGAACAAATTAGCGAGCAACTTCTTTGAACACATGATTCATCAGCCTTGAAAAGTAGAAGGTGCGTTCGTGAACCCAAAAGGCATCACAAGATACTCAAAGTATCCATCATGTGTTTTAAAGGCAGTTTTATGTACATTTTCATGACTCATTCTCAGTTGGTAAAATCATGCTCTTAAATCCAATTTAGAGAAGAACCTAGCACCACCAAGTTCATCAAGGAGATCTTCAAGCAACGTGATAGGATATTTATATTTTATAGTTTGCTTGTTTCATCTTTAAAAGTCATTATAGAGGCGCCATCCCCCATCTTTCTTTTTAACCAAAACCACTAGAGCTGCATAAGGCCTTGAGCTATGTTGAATGATGCCTTATTTCATCATGTCCTTAACTCATCAATAACATCCTTTTGTCGAGAAGAATACCGATAGGATGGAGGTTAACAAGGTTGAACCTCCGTAAAAATATCACCAAACTGAGATAGCAGTGATAGCAACTCTGGACTCTGAGAATGTTATGTGGTGTTAGCAGAGATGTGACATAGAGTTTCTTGTGGCATATCTTCTTCTTTATTAGAAATGGTTTGGGAAAGCTCACTGATTTGCATAAGTGCAATTGGTGGTTGCTGTAGGAATAGACGACTTAAATTGGCACCTTTGATAAGCTTTGGAGGTGGAGTTTTGATGCCTCTAAACACATGTTTCATTCCATTAATGTAGAACTCCATTCACAATTGTGAAAAATTCTAGCCAATAGTTTTCAGAAAAACCCACCATTGAACCCCAAGTATGAAATCAATGAAGTCCAACTTCAAAGTATATACCTCATTGGTGAGATCATAGCCCTGAGCCCACCACGTGAACTCACCGCATTTATAGGTAGTATATATTGTTTGTTTGTTGTATTCACACGCACTGGTGCTGTCTTCTCCAATTTATAGCCAACTTCACATGCCACATTATGGTCAATGAAGTTGTGAGTACAACTTGGATCAATGAGAATGTTCATTTTTCGCTTTCCACAATATCATGTGAGTCTCATACATTCAAAAGAAGGGTTTCCATTCATGGCATTGCAAGATAGTCTAGGTGTAACTTTTGAGGCAGAAGCTTCACTTGTCTCATGTATAAAGTTTATTTCTTGCCTCATTGGATCATCCACAATATCTGTTTTTGGTACTACACCTTCTACTTCTAACACGTAACAATACATACAAAGTCTTTTGGCTTTTCTATCTTGCATCTCCTGATAAGTATATTTGAGTGGTGGTTTATCTGCTTGGCTTTTTGGTATAAAAGGTGGTTTGCTTAGTAGTGGGAGTAAGGGAGGGTTGTTTTGGTTAGTGCTTAAGGTGCATTTTGTATTTGGTTTGTAGTTTTGGTAAAAGGAGTGCGGTTTGGTTTCGGTGGTCGGTTTTGCAAGTAGAGCTAATGCATATGAGCAACATGAGCCCCTTCTGCAATATTTGGAATGAAAAATTGGCAAGTGTGATAAAAAAGGTAGGGGTTGAGGTTTGTGATGAAGATACTGAAGGCATGAGCAGGAGGCATAGACACATAGGTAAGAGCACCTTCGAATTTGTCATGATACAGTGGAATCGAGTCTACACCTTGTTTCAGACTTATCAGTTCAGAGACATGGTCTCAATGTTTTCCACCAAACCTAGCAGATATCATTCCATCATATTCATATAAAGGTGGATACATCCCATACCTTTGTGTGATACAATATGGTGCCATTGAAGAGCTCTACCAAACATATGCATATAAGCCATTTTCACCTTTGAATCCTCTGTTGTTCCATCTAGAGAGAAAAATTGTTCACACTTAAAGATTCAGTCACGTACATCATCTCCCTCAAAAGCATGGAAACCCACTTTTATAAGTTGTGTGAGTTTTCATATTGATATTACAGGTGCTTTGTTGGTGTTTATATCTCTTAATCCTTGACCCTGATGCAACAAATCTAGAGGTTGGGGAATCAATGGTGAGGTGTGGTGTAGAGTTGGCAACAGTTGATGCGGGGATGGTTGAGGAGTGCAAGTCGCTGATGATGATGATGCTTGAACTATCGGTCACTTTTGCGGATAAGGTGGCAGAGGCCTGAGTTCACCAAGGATATTACATATTTTGGAGAACTTATCGTTAACCTTAGTTTTGAAGTGCTCAGCTTATTCATTCTGCTTTGCCTGATTAAGTCTCAACTCCTCCATTTTTTTGCTCATCTCAAGCATGGTTTGAGCTTTGGTTTTTGCCATTTTTTGACAAGTGATAGAGGGCTCTGATACCAGTGATACAGAGACCAAAATGATGGTTAAGATTCTCTTTAGAGTTCAACAAAGGAACTGAAAAGAGGTGTTCAATCACCTAGAAGATAACACATATTTAGAATAGTTACCTTGGAGGATAATCCAACAATGGACTTTGTTTGTTTAACGGAGAGATAATTATAAAATGAGACAAAATATCATTTTCATTAAAAAAATGTTGGCCAAGTTTCAGTACATATAGGAAAAGTGTGATCTATTTTTCAAAGAATCAACACATATTGAGAATAACAAATATCATAACCGAAATAGACATAACCGATTTAGTAGATAGTAAATAGGAAAATTAGTAAATAAGTAATTGTGAAGATGCTTTCTACATCACAGATCTTACTCATAATAGGCGATGAAAGTGATGAAGATTTACAACACAAAGGATCAGCTTACTCTATTTCCAGGAAACTGAAGAGTCTGATGGAAGAAGGTATCTACAAGAGAAAACAAAAAAAAAAAAAAATCGGCGAGGAGAAGTGACTGGCAAAGATCCAGATTGAAACCGGCAAAAGCCTAAAAAGAACAGATCCAATCGGCGAATAATTACATAAGCGTTTCTCTCTGGAAGATTGATGTCGGTAAAGAGAGAAAATGAAAAAGAGTCACTGAAAAAATTAATCAAAGTGTTGGATAAATATATGCGGTTCTCCGGTTTAATTGGATTTGGTCATTAAACTGGTTATGTTAGCTATTAGATTTGGTTATCTAATTAGTTGAAAGCTTTTGTTTAAAATCACAGAGATTATGTTTTGTAAAATTTGAGTGATTTCTTTTCATATTTAAGCAAATTTATTCAATCAATAAACGCAACAATGCTCATTCCTCAATTCTTCATGGTATCAGAGCCTCAATTAAGGATCTAACAGTTTCTTTCGTTCTAATTAGTTTATTTCGTGATCTTTCTGGGTCTTTCTCTTCGCCATGGTTGTGGATGGAACCAGAATTCAGGGAGCAATAGTTTCAGCTCTAGTGATAGTGTCGCCGTACAATTTACCAAGTTCCGATAATCTAGGAACATTAATTTCATCGTTTCTCTTGAATGGAGAGAACTACAATAAGTGGACAATGGAATTGGTGAACGCTTATACAGGCGAAACGTAAAACATGTTTCGTTAACAGAAATTTGAAAAAATAGGTATAGAGACCATACGTGGACAGTATGCTTACCATGAACATCACCATATAGGTTAGGTAAGGTAAAGTACGTGAACATCCAAATTCGAACCGAACATGAACTATAATAATATACATGGAGAGATCTTATATAGCTTAACTCAAAAAATTTCTAAACGCAAAAAATCTGAAATATTATTATATATTAAAAATAATTATTAGTCTATAAACTTTTATTCACTTAAATATTCAATATTATAACTATGAATTTAAACAAAATCAGTTTGAATCAAAATAACCAGAAAACTAACATATTATTCTATTTTAATTAAATTCTGACTTGTTAAGAATTTTATTATTTTGTACGACAAATTTAGATAATAAATCTTAATTAATAAATTTGGGTATTCAAGTCCGAAATAACCCAACATGAATTCCAATCAGATTTCTAACTCATATCTTAGATAACCACACCCGAATAACTCGAAATCCAAAAAATCCACTCCGATCAAGTTTGAGGATACCCGAATATCCAGACTTACTTGTAATCAAAAGTAATCAAACCTAAAAATTTATGATTATTTGTAATCAAAATACTTTTAGTACAAATTAGTTTCAAGTCCTATTTTGTTAACAAAAAATTGAAGTTATCAAAATATTGGAACTGAAATCAAATATTTTTTTTGAGTTTTGTTCGGTTTAGTTTTTTGTTTCAATTTTTTTTGGTCCATAACTAATTAAATTGGTAGTTTATACATACTTGTTTTAGTATTTTATTGAAAGAGTTATCCAAAGAACACTTGAAAGTGAACTTAGTAGACTTAATTTCAGTCTATCAAAAGGCTGGAAAAAAAAACTATACACATAGGAGGCTAGTGCATAATCACTTTTAGGTACTGGTGGGGCACCAGCTGGAAATTAATATAGTTTTTCATAATTTTTAACAAAAACAAAAGTAGAGTAAATTTTGTGTTCAGTTTAAAACAAACTATCATTTGCCTGCAATACTATGATTTGAAAAGAGAACTGAAAAAGAAGTATAGTGGTGACAAATATGTACTATTAGAGCTGTATTATAGAGTTAAGCAACAGGTTATACTTTCTCAATCAAGAATTTGTAGGGAAATTAAATGGAAAAATAATACATTTGATAAATCATTTCTAATATATTTTCTTTTAACATTTTTCTTAAAATGTGACTTCCCATCACATTAAATTGCTGCAACATTTCCTTCTTTTCAATCCCGCTGCTCAAATAAGACAAAAATTTATGTTTTATTCAGTTTTTTTTTTTAACATAACAAAGAATAATACTAGTTAAATTCTTTCAATAAAAAAAGATCAATTTTTTCTTTTGTTAAAGAAAAGAAACCATTTAAATTTCAAACTTGGATTATTTTTTATCAGATGGTCATTAATAAAATTTATAAAGAAAGCACTATCAGTTGTTGGCTTTTAAAATATGAATTTAAAATAGATATTCATGGTGTTAATAAAAAGATATATTGAAAATTATTTTAAATACTTTTGCAGTTCAAGAAACATTGATATATGTTATAAGTGAGAATATTGTTCTCATAGAATAAGAGCAATATTCAAGAGCTAAGAGGTCAAAACAAGTTCATTTTTCACTTTGAAATGCTTTAATTAATCAATTGTGGGAAAAATATAGTATTGATGATGTCTAAACCAAAATTTACAATATTTTATTAATTTTATATATTTTAATGTAATTTTCTTTACAATAATTTTTTTAGTTGAAATATAATAAATATTTATCTAAATAATATAATTCTTTATGAAAAGATTTCAATAGATAAAATAAATTGGGTTAAAGTGCAATTTTTAGAAACAAAAAGTATTTAATGAAAAATTAGAAATAGAATATACTTATAATATTTATTTTTAAAGTAAATAATAGAGAAATACATTGGAATAAAACACATTTCTATAAGAAAATTCTTTTATTTTAAAGTAAAAGATATATAAATACATTAGTGTAAACTACTACGTGGTTTTAATTAGATATTTTCTTCTGAAATTACATAACAAAATTCCAATATAGCTTTAAAAAACATATATCCATCAGTTATTATTTGTTTAAATTCCAATATTTCATATAAGCAAAAACATTTTGTACAATGCTGATAATAAAATTAAAAGTTTTAAAAAATAATATGTATATATATATATATATATATATATTTATTAAACAAACCCAGTTTATCCTCTAGTATATCCCAAAATTAGTGATTACGAACAAAGTTAACCATAAATCCATGAAAATAACAAGAGTTGGTCTGGTGAGATCAATCCCATTATAAAAATTGCATTTCAGTCCTTTTTTTTAATATATTTTTCATTTTAAAATTTTCTTAAAACCAAATTATTAGAATAAAGCAACCCACGTTTCACAATAATCAACTTCTACTAAAGCAAATATTTACAATAACTGTGATTATACCTCACGATCTCTATAAACCACGTTTATCTCTGATTCAGTTTCCATTTCTGTCAATAATTTCATGTTCTTCATCAGTTTCTATTTCTCCGCTCTGTTCATTCTTATTTTTCTCTAGAAACCTTTATGGATCTAACTAACAAAAAAAAATACTTTATGGATCTGCTACCATCGAATTAACCTTCGAAAAGCTTTGTGAATGGGATGTTGATGGGAAGCGACTCGACTTGGGTTGGAAAAGACCAGGTTTCGCCTCACCTCCTCCTTCTTCGCAGGTAACTTACTAATCGCTTCTTTTAATCACTTAGTTCTCACCAAAAATTGAAATTTTGTCTCTGATTACTTACTTTAGGAGTATAATATGTACTTTGGTTGTTGTTGTTGAGATTGATTTTGCAGAACCTTGCATATGAGATCTTTAATTTGATGGAGATTATGTTACTAGGGCTGCGATTGCTCAATCTCTGGTGAAGAAAGATGATGAGCGTATGTCTTCTTCCCATTACCCTTTTCTTTTTTTTTTCCTTTTTTCTTCCACCATTTTTGTTTCGCGATGCGCTGATCAGTTTCTTAGCTTCTAGATCTGCACGCTTTGATTAAATTGTTTCCGAGTGAAATAATGTGTAGATCTATAACTTTCAATTCTGATGGTGGACTGTTAGTTTTCTTCTCTCTTTACAGTGTTCCGAAGTTCTATGAATCGAGTATTGCGTTTATGTCTCTGGGTATTTATTTAATGAAATTGACTATTTTTTGGGTGCGAAGTGGGGTTCCTATATGACACACTTTGTTTAACATCTACTCTCGTGCTTCGAGCTTCGTCACCTCTCGTGAGTTTATTATAGTAATTGAAGAAAGCCGCATTTTATGCGAAATCTCGAAACTCATCTTCAAAGGTTTCATTAACAAAGATTTTCATGGCTGAGTCGAAGAATAAAGGTGCAGGAGATTCAAGTGAATTGGTTGGATTTGATGGAGGTGTTAAGGAAACAAATGGAGGTGCTGGAAAGGGAAGAGGTCAGGTTGATTCAGCGGCAAAGCCATGGCAGCAAGATGGTGACTGGATGTGCCCAAATACAAGGTCTGTGATGTGATATCGGTGAGGAGCTTCATCTAGCTCTTGTTTCCAGTATTATTATATGTCATTATTTTTTGGCAGTAGAGTTCTCATAAATAATCTTCTATTGGCAGTTGTACAAATATGAATTTTGCGTTCTGTGGGGTCTGTAACCGTTGTGGAACTGCCAGACCAGCTGGTGCATCTGGTGGCAGCATAGGGGCTGATGGACGTGGAAGAGGTCGAGGCGCTGATGGTGGGCCACCGGGGAAGCAGCCAAGTGGTGCCCCTACTGGTCTTTTTGGTCCAAATGATTGGGCTTGTCCCGATGTAAGTATTCCTGTTAGCTTCCAAACTGTTGGTTCAGTTTCAAAGGATATTGAGCATTTGATGCTTGACCAGAACACATTGCAATGAAAATATTATTTGAACGTCATTAGCAAAAGAGAACATTTAGACTAGCTATAGTAAAAAGGCTGATCTGTGTGAATACATTTTGGGTATAGTATAGGTGTTGTATCCTGGTGTTTGGTTTTTAGTCCACGAGAAGTCCGAAAGTTTTTGTTCTAATTCTTTAATTTTCAGGTGTGGCAATGTCAACTGGGCTAAGCGTTTAAAATATAATATCTGTAACATAAACAAACCTGGTCAGAATGAAGGTGGTGTGAGTTATGTCTCCATACCATTGATATGGTTTCCTTAGTATTATTATCTTGCAATATTCGAGGAGGATTTGGATTATAGTGATTTTACGGTGAGTGTAAGAGAGATCAATAGATCATCGATTTCAGTGTATATCTTTATGATTTAGACATGGCTTGATAGAGATTCCTGGAAAGAACACAATATTCTTCTTTTTTTAAAAAAATTAATGAGTGCTTGTTTTTTCCGACAATTAATATTCCCACATTACTTCAAATTAGAGTTGCATTACGAATTTGTCAAGGTTTGAGCTTCAAGGCCATTGTTCTCTTAAAAGACTAGTGTTTATTCATTTATTTCTCTATATAGGGGAGGTCGTGGTGGTGGTTATAAGGAATTGGATGAACAAGAGTTGGAGGAAACAAAGAGACGCAGGCGTGAGGCTGAAGAAGTACAATATGCCTTCCCTGAAAGTTCTCTGTTGTTTGTTGGTTCCATTTGGATGAGTTCTCATTTCACATTCCATTTAATTTAAATGTTATAAATATTTCAGGATGATGGTGAAATGTATGATGAGTTTGGAAATCTAAAGAAGAAGTACCGTGTTAAAACACACCAGGCTAACAACAAACCTGCTGTTGCTGCTGGTCGTGCTGGGTGGGAAGTCGAGGAACTAGGTGATTTCTGTTTAATTTTAACTCATAACTATTTTAATGCAATCATCAATAAGGTTGAGCTGAAGAACAGAACCTTTCCACTATAATAGAACCTTATATGGGTCGTATCTAGCTTTAGTGATTCATAATATATATGAATGTGGCAGGTATTGATAAAGATGGAAGAGAGAGAAGCAGAGACAGGCAAAGAGACAGAGGTGATAAGTATAGAGATCATCACTACGACAAGGAAAGACGTAGAAGCAGAAGCCGAGAAAGGGAAAGAGGCAAGGAGCGTGACTATGATTATAGCCATGATCGGGACCGGGACAGAGACTATGGTCGTGATTCTCGTGAACGTGGAAGTAAGTACCATAACTGAGATTGCTCATAAGTATCAGGCTTTTAGTTTCTCATCTCTTTTACCGATTTTCTTTATAACGTCTTTGACTTTATTTTCTTTTTCTACTTATTGTGTGAAGAAAAAGTCTTTTTGGTACTTCAATGGCTATGGTTTTTTTTCACTTGTTTTGGTTTGAGTATGTTCTGACAATACCAATGATATGTATCCAATAGTTTCTTTTTTGTTAGTTCAAATGAAACTTAACATCAAATTTCAAATGTATTTAAATTTATTATACGTACACATCTGTATTTCAACTTTTAATGTCGAATAAAAAGGTGATCTTAATTATTACAATGAATACATATGATGTAATTAGTAACCTATTATTTTGATAAGATCTTTAAAATCAATATTTGATGTTTAGCCAAAGCGCATATTTTAAAATTTTTCTTTTTCTTTCTCTTTGCATTTGGAAGAAATCAAACTTTGGTCTTTGAGAAAAAGTAAAGTGACCACTACTACTGGGCCATACGTTCTCGGCTAATTTATATTTTATATTTTAAAGTTAATATTTGAATAATTTTTACAAAATAATATATTTTAAAAAAGTTCTAAATATATCTAAATCCACTTTCTAATAATCAATCATTTCGCAAAATAAAATTAAAATCAATCTAAATAATATATATAATGCAAGTGGTATTTAATCCAGTGGCCGGCGGTAAGTCCACTAAATGACAGGCACACATGCACATCCAGAGATCGAGTCCTATCACATACATTATGTAGGAACTTGGCTATTAGACCGACCAATTGTAGCTTATTGTTTAACAAAAAAAATAATAATATATATAATTGTTGGAAAGACCTCCAAAGTTGTCAATTTGGTATTTTGCTTTGATTTTTCATTTATTCTTTTCATTGCCAATCATCTCATCTGTATGATTGATTCTAAATTTCTAATGAAATAAAAAGATAGAACTTGGAGATTGTCTGTGGATAACATTAGTTTCTCAAAACTGAAATTGGATAAGAAAGAAAAACTATATTTTCGTATTAGCAAGGATGAGGTTATGTAATATGTACTATCTGTGTTTATATCATCATTACATTATCATTAACATGGTCCAATATGGAAATACTATGCAAAAAAGATTGTCATGGACTCGCACTTAAAACAGATAAGTCATTTTCGACTCGACCCTACACACTCACATGCACTACACCAACATTCCCAATTCTTTGTATATCATAAAGAATTGGCTATCTTACGTTTCATGTAACTGTTTTCTCTTTTAGTTTTTGTTAGTTTAGAAGTCATGTGTAAATATCTAATAGGACCAATAATTACACAAACATACTAACCTATGCTTATATAAATTAAAAGTATATAAGTACAAGAGAAATATGTTTATGTATGGATATGGTTTGTTTGGTTTTTTAATGTTTCAACATCTATTTGTATTTCTTTAATTTATGTAGATATTTTATTTATTTTCTCAATCAAATGTATTAATTATTTACCAAAATTAATAACTTTGTCAACTGAGTTCAAACCGAAACTAGACATTAAAAATATGCTACCAAATTTTTAATACTTCACAACATTATCCATATATTGAATTGTATATTATATGATAAACCGAATATAAAACCATAAATATTTACATATCTGCAAACTGAAATAATAAACAATAAAAAAAACTGATTACATAATATCACCAAACACAAATAAACCCGCGCTTCCTAGTTAATACTAAACACCAAATTCATCATAACAACTTCATGATCACAAGTCATTTAGATATTTCAATCTTTATTATTGTCTCCCCAAGGAGAACATATCTTTTCCAGCCCCATTCCAAGAGAGCACACGAGTCCAGCTCTCTCCTTCTCAGGCGAGACAGACCGAGAATGCAATGGTGAATCATAACCATCTCTCTCATTCTTCTTCGGATGGATTGTGTCAATGACGGCCTCGATTTCTTCCTTGGCTCTCTCAAAAACATTAGGAGCCTTCACTTCATCCACCGGTATGTTCTCATTGATATCATCACTCCTTCCATGAGTTTCTTTGTGATGATGATGGCGATGGGGTTTCTCCTTCTGGAATAAAGATTTGATCTCTACCTTGGCCTTTCGTATCATATTCGGTATTTTCTTTACATCTTCTGTCAATATAAAACCATGTAATACAAAATTTAAGTCTCGGACAAGAATCAAGAAATGTTTACACATCTGTATTCCAGGATCAAATCAAAAAATAGACAAAGTTTATTGTTTTGCTACTCAATCAATAAGGTAAGAATGAAAATCCTTCTAGATCCCCAAAACAGACATAAAAGGATTTGATGTCAAAGATGAGAGAAAAACTGAACCTGGTTTATCGGAATTGAGTTCCATTTGGTCAGATTGGTCCCTGAAACAGAAATTATAAAACATTAGCACACTCTTTTACAAGCTCACTGATGCTAACATAATAAGCACACATAAAAAACTATCAAATTCATTAAATTTTGCATAGAAATATGCAAAACATGTTATAAATTGAAACAAAATTAAAAACCTTAAATATTTTATAAATTGAAACGGAGGGAGTAAGAAACAAACAATGAAACCTCGAACTCTTGTGTTGATGCAAAGCCCCAATTACAGCTTCGACCTCCTCTTTTGCTCGTTCAAACATGTTCGGCGCTTTGACTTTACTCTCATCGATGTCAGCATGAATCTTCTTGTCCGAACGATCTTCATCACCTAAACACATACAAATCTTTCATATATACACGCCGAATCTACAGTTTTGCTAAACAATACATAACACATCCAAGAACCACGAGACTCATGCTATATATTCGAGATATCAAAATTCATACATATATTTTTCACGCCGCACGAAACAAGATAATAGTTTGATTGAACCTCGGTAAATCATAATTAAACCTCAGAAAAATCTGCAATGATAGTAAATAAATTGGCTTCTAAACAAAAGCTCATGATCAGATTAGAGAAAGAAAAAAATCCAGATTCATACACATCTTTCCTGCTCCTTTACAATTAATCAAACCTTAAAAGCACTCAAGTTCGTTAATCTACTATTAACTTCCCATTAAAAGACATTGAAAATTCAAAAACAAAGAACACAATTAATTACAAACGAGATTCATCGCATGGAATTGATAAGAGCAAGAACAATTCAACTAAGAACGAGATTAATAGCATCGATACGACTATAAGAACCCAGAAAACAAACAAAAACAACAACCCAAAAAAAATGAGGAACTTACCAGAAACTGTCTTGATATTAGTCATCTTCTTGCTTGGATGATGAGAAAAAATGAGAAAATCGGTGGAATTTTAGGATTTTTCAGGGATTTTCTGTAAGTCGAATTTGGGAAAATCAAAACCCGTTTGAGGTAATTGCATGATTTCCATTAGGCAGCACAGAATTGGTCTATTTGAAAATTATGCGTCAGAAGCCAGACTGTATTAGCAAAATATTGGGTCCCACATTTATGTCATTATGCTAATTAAGTTCTTAATCCTTTCTTATCTTATCTATTCTTAATTTAGGAAAAAGACCGACACGCAACCATATTATGAGTGGGCCTTCATTTTACCAAAACACTTTGGGCCAATATGAGAAATTACATTTGGCCCACTTTCTTTTCTTTTTCTACACATTTGAGGTTATCGCAGTAATTACAGACAAATCAAAAGTAACATATTCTAACATTATTAAAATAGAGAAAAAATACATATACAATTCAATTATGGTTACTACTACCTCACGATCATCTAATAAACACGCGTCAATATTATTACTCAAGTGTCAAGAGTCAATTTTGAATTAAAAATAGTCAACTAATATTTCTAAAGCCATTCATTAGGTATATTAAAATTTATATTTTAAAGAACTAAATTATGAATAATAATAAAGTAAAATAAAACTAAAAAAACTATTTTATCTGCGTTTAGTTTTTTTTTTTAACTCAGGATTTCTCAAACCTTGTAAAATGGGTCTGAACTATTCTTCTGGTAGTTCAGCCCATGGATAAACCCTCATTTCTAGGTATTCAAATGGTTCATATAGGAATGACTAAGAAATTGTAAATTAATTTCGCATAATAAAAAAATCGAATCTACAAACTTTTTAAAGTTTCAGATCCGCTCTCTACCACTTGACCTCAAACTCTTTATCGAGCATTTAGTTTAAACCATAATAGATTATATCCTATTCAAATCTACCAAGATTATTGACCAAAAAAAACTACCAAAATTTTTGAAGCCTATATGATTAAAAATTATAGTAACATGCATGTACTAACTTGCTTCGTGACTCTGAGCTCCTAGTTAATTTACATTCACCCTATAAGTCATATTATGTCTCTGTCTTTTCCGTGGGAGTTCAGACATCAAATTTCAAAGTTTGACCTCTTGGTCTTGGGTCAACCCTAGACAAAAGCGAGAATGATCAATCAATATAATTAACTTATAATATGAAATCGACATTGAGAAACGTGCCAGCTCGTGTAGAAAATGCATGTGGCTAACTAGAACGATAAATAACTCATAATATGAAATCGATATCGAAAATGTGGGCTAGTTAGCGATCACAAACACACATCAGTTCGAGACCTTTAAAAACACAACAACTGAAAAAGTAAACAATAATATTTAAATCGAAACACACGTAATTATGGTCTTACTTGTTGACCAATGTTATTGAGTTAAATTCCATTACCTGGCTATGGTGTTTTACTTGGTAATTAAGGGTAGGTATGAAACTATACTCTTAAGTCTCAAACCCTTTTTTACGCCTTGAGTAGAGAGATCTTCTCAATGGCCACAATGAAATCAGATAATAGTATGATAGAAATCAATCAATTCTCTAACCTTTTTATACGTACTTAAAATGTGTTGTAAATGTAATATAATAGCTAATCAACCATTCTTCTAGAATAAACAATACCTAAACTAACATATCCCAGATGGTTATGAAGCAATATTTAAATTATTGAAGATTTTATTTTAGATTCAAAAGTTATATATGAATTACTAAACTAGTCTTTTGTGATCCTAAATTGACTACAATAGTCTAAATAGATTTTTATTATAATGCTACTCTTTTCACGATTTTAATACCATTTTATCCCTGTTTTCTTTGAAAAGAAAAAAAAATTACAAAACTGCCATTAATGAATATTTCCATGTAAGCAAACAGAAAACCTACGAAAAGCTTGTGTAACGTTGTAGGTTTTGTTGTCAAGTGTTGTAGGTTTTCATTTTCCTTTGTTGTATGTTTAAGTGGCTTATATTATGTAGGTTTACAAGTTACATTTTATGGATTAAGTTCTCATGGGTTTAGTTTCTTTGTTGTAGGTTTTATCATCAAATCTCCTGGTTTTGTAGGTTTTTCATTAAATTCTCTTGGTTATGTAGGTTTGGTTTCGGTTTAGTTGTCGGTTAAGGTTTTCGTTTTGTACATTTTGTTTTTTATTTGTTGTAGGCTTAAGAATTCTTTCTTGTAGGTTTTTATATGGTCTCTTTTGTAGGTTTATTTATTAATCATTGTAGGTTTTGTAGGATTGAAAAACCTACATTGTAGGTTTTGTAGGTTTAGTTTTTGTTTTTTTTTTTGATATGAATGTGAATATCATAAATAAAGCTTAACTGTACAGTTACAATCTATATATACCATGCCCAAAAAAGATAAAAATGGAGCAATGTACCAAATGAGTCAAACTAGCCTAATGTTACAGCCAATTCAACATAAGAGAAGAGAACTTCTTCCTATCACGCTTTGAGAGGATGAGTCCTTGATATGCCAGTCCAGAAATCTGAAAATAACTTCAGGAGTGGTGGATTAATTGCAGTGAATCATGTTGTTGCATTCTCGCCAAAGGTTGTCAATCACTGATTGGGAGACCAACTTCTTCAATAGTGTAAAGGCTGCAGAGCTTGAACTTGTAGGCCATTGCATGAATGCGATCCAAGTGTGAAATGGATTAAACCTGATTCTCATCCGTTGATGAATGAGCTCCCATAAATGTTCACTATAGGTGCATCTTAGAAAAAGATGATCCCTTGATTCCTCCATAATGCCACAGAGACAACAGAGATTTAATACATTCATGCCCCATGAAATTAAGCGATTCCTGGTAGGTAATCTATCTAGATTAGCCACCCACATAAGAAACGCTTGGCGGGGGATGTGTCTTGAGAACCAAATGTCCTTAGCCCAAGCTTTTACTGATTATTTCCTTCTTTGCAAATCCCAAAGCTTTGCTGTGTAAAATATATGTGATTTGTTGACATCTATAGACAAGAAATACTTATCCTTTCCGTCCGTACATCGAGGAGGCTGGATATTACTAAGGTGAGCTTGTATGGTTGTGGCCAGGTCAGTCCTTGCATTTCTAAATCGCCAACAAGATGGAGTAGTAGCCTCCGACATAGTTGCATTGATATGCACACCAAGCTGTGATGGGCCTGTGCTTCCCATAATATGAATAATGGGTCCAATGTGAGTCCAATGATCGAACCAAAAACTTGCAAGCAAACCATTACCCACATCTGTGTGGATAACATCTCTTATTAGTGGCCTCAAGGTCAGTAATATTTTCCACATCCAAGAGTCTAAAGCCTTCACTTGAGCATCCCAAAAACTTGTTGATTTAAGATGATGTTCATGGTTCCAAGCAACCCATAAGGAGCCATTCTGTGCAAATAACAACCAAAAATTTTAAGCCTCAAAATCTTGTTCCACAGTCCAAAATCTCTCAAGCCAAGGTCTCCCTCACTTTTAGGTAAACAGAGTGTATGCCATGACACGTTGGTGTTGGTTTATTTTCCAAGCTTCCTGACCATAAAAACTTACATCACATGCTTTCAATCTTCTTCATTCAACCTTTGGGAATGATAAATGTTGTAAACCAGAAATTAACAGTCCCATATATAACCGATTTTATCAATTGTAATCTCCCTGCAAAGGAAAGAGATTTACAAGACCAATCTAAAAATCACTTCTGTATTTTATGTAGGAGAGGTGCCTAATCTGCAGCTCTTAGTCGTCTACTCATGAGTGAGAGGCCTAAGTATCGCATAGGGAGAGAACATGCCTGAAATCCAGAACTTAAAAGTTGATTGGATGTCATCTAATTCTAACCCACAATGTAAATATGACTCTTTGTCGGATTAATCTCCAACCCTGACCATTGAGCAAACACCTCCATCACTTCACAATTGGCAGTAAGAGAATTGTGCTTTCCATCAAAGAATATGATTACATCATCTGCGAATGTGAGATGAGTAACCTCTGGATTTGAAGCCTTAAGGTGATAGCCAATGGTTCCATCATGGTACTTAGCTGCCAGCATCATAGAGAATATTTCCATAGCTAAGATAAATAGGTACTGAGATAAACTATCGCCTTGTCTCAAGCCTCTATGTCCCTGAAAATAGCCACATAAATTTCCATTCACAGCAACAGAGAAGGTTGGAGTAGTAATGCATTCCCTAATCCAATCAATAAATATTTGAGGGAGTTGAATTGCCTGAAGAATAGAAATAAGAAAATCCCATTTGACAGTATCAAAGGCTTTCCTTAAATCAACCTGCAGCATTGCTCTTGATGGACCAGAATCCGTATTGTATCCTTGAGATACTTATGAACCTAATAGCACATTCTCAACAAGCAAGCGACCCGAAATAAATGCAAACTGCGTGTTGGAGATCACGTCAGGTAGCAAAACTTTCAGACACCTAGAGATAATCTTAAATATTATCTTATACATCGTGTTGCAACACGAGATAGGCCTAAAATCGGTGATCTTGTTGCATTGATCACTTTTACAACCAAGGCAATAATGGTTGAATTCCACTGTTTTAACAACTTTGAGAGGGCAAAAAATTCAGCAACAACATCTGAAACATTCAGTCCCACTACATCCCAAGCTGCTGTGAAAAATCGGCTGGATAACCGTCAGGACCTGGTGCTTTGTTTCTAGGGAGGGAGAAAAATGTAGCTTTGATCTCAATGAGTGACACATCTCTAATCAGCAGTGTACTCATTGTTGGTGAGCATCTAAAGGGGAGTAAATCTGCAATGGCTTCAACTCGAAGTAGAAGTAGCCGTGATATCTTGTCTACCTATAGTACTCTCAAAGAACATAACATAATGGTCCTGAATCTGAGTTGGGTTTTCCAGTTGATCACCCGTTTCATCAATCAACATGTGAATCTGATTTGCAAAACGTCTAACTGATGACATCCTATGAAAATACCTTGAATTCCTGTCTCCGTCCTTAAGCCAGCAAACATGAGATCTTTGCTTATGGAATGAATCCTCTGCTAGGGCCAAATTTAACCGTTTAGTGTGAGAGAACTCTATTTTGACAGAGTAACATGTCTTACAGAGCTTCTTGTGTTCTCAATTCAATCCCAGAGAAATTCAGTTTTCCAAACTCTTTGATTTTCTGCTTGGCACGCTTCAGTTTTTGAGATATCATAAAGAAGAACTTGAATGGTTTCTTTATGTTCCCAGTTTGAGGCTTTAGAAGAAGAGCACATGGAGAATGATCGGAGAAACAAGGCTCTCCAAAGAAACCATAGATTGAGGAAACTGTAGCAGCCATTCACTGTTAACCAGAATTCGGTCAAGCTTCTTACCAACAGGCGAGTTATCATTCTTGTTCACCAAGTGTTATGCAACCCTCTGTAAGATAAATCTGAAAGATAACAATGATTTAAGCAAGCCCTGAAATCTCGTATCCCAGCTGTGATTGTACCCGTCGAGGCTGAGTGATCATGTGGGTCCAATGATTGATTAAAATCCCATAACAGCCACCACAGTTTCCTAGAGACCATACTAGTAGTTGAGAAGGCCATTAATTCCTCCCAAAGTAAACTCCTCTCATTTTTTGTGTTAGCTGCATAAACAACCGAGATAATAATATCATGTTGAACTGCAGGTAATTTCACAGAACAACATATCATTTGCAATGATTTTGATAGTATGGACACGTTCACCTTGCTGTCCCAAACTATCCAGATCTTACCCAATGGCGAGAAGCCATAATTATTGTCAAACTCCTAGCCAGGGAGGACGTTATTAACAAAAGATAAAGCCTTGGAGTGATGTACGTGAGACTCTATAATGCCTCCAAAAAAAAGGTGATTGGCCTTATGCCACTTAACAAAACCTTTCCTATGGATCTTATTATTAAACCCTCGCACATTCCAACAAAAAGCGTCAAAAATCATTAAAATTTTTTATTGAAGTTACACCCCGCATTACTCCAAAGTTGTCTCTTACTGCAAACTAGAGTGAACTGCTCCTCAAGGTCAGGGTCTGGATCAACTACAATGGCTCTCCCTCGAGCTTGAGGAGAAACCAGCTCTTTAAATTCCAATAGAGGCACCTGTTTGGTAAGAGATGATGGGTGATCTGACGGACATAAAGGCATTGACTGTTTATTTCCTGGAGTGATCGAGTATGATGCCTCCAATGGCTGTACTTTCTTTAACCTTGTGGCTGAGAGTGATTGCAATCCAATATCCACACTCAAAAGGCCACAATCGGATATTTACATTCCTTGTTGAGAGGAGCTAGAACTGATAACTTCAGTAGTTGATTGTATCGGAGCTACCTGTATTGGATCCATAGGTGGAGTAGTAGTTGGTAGATTTTCCACTGACACATTAACTTGTTTGGCCTCGTCATGTTTTTGTGTAACTGCAGGGTTACTTTCTGGTGTCACAGCCCCTGTAACTTGAGTAGACTTTGGAGCTAAGGTAGGATTAATGGAAGACTTTTTAACTCTTGGGCAGTTCTCAATAAAATGTGCTATAGATTTACAACCAGTGCAAGTACTAGGAGCAGCTTTACATTTCCTTAAAGAGTGTCCGAGTTCTTTACAGTAGCTGCAAGGTAGAGGCATAAAAGGGCAGGATACACTTACCCTTCGAGTATCTCCTGATTGGAATTTAACTACCACTTCTTCAGGCAATGCCTTCGTGGAATCAAATATCATGAGAACTCTTGCAACTTCCATGTTAAGCTTCTTTGCCATAGCAGGAGGACAGGGAATAGGATCTCCAACCATACTAGTAATGTGTTCTAATCCTTCATGAGAGAAAAATTGGTTCGGAACATTTCGGAACTCCACCCACACTGGGACCGCTCTCAGAGCTGGCTTCTCATGCTTAGGACAAGGAGCCCACTTATCCACAAACATAGTTTTCCCCTCCATTTGCCAAAGCCATTGGCTTAGTATTCTTTTTCTGGTTGCTGCACTTGGCACTATGAATAGATAAGCATTGTCCTCGATCGTCGAGATAGTGATGTCTCTGGTCTTGCCCCATATACCATTCACTATAGCATGGACCGCACCTGGTTTGGGTGGGTCATTGTAAAACTGTCCAAGAATGAACATTTCCCAATCCTTTTTCTTATTTTCGATAACTGAATCAGGGATCAAAACACAAGTTTCCCCTGTCTCCAAAACAAATGGAGCTCCTTTCTTAGACATAGTTTTCCCTGTGCCATCGACAACATTCTTCCATGAAGAGGAGACCGTTGGTAGAACCTCAGTTGGTTTCCCAGAATCAGTTTTAGGTAGCGATGAGGCAACTGGAGGGGTATTATCGTCAATTTTTGGTGGAGTTGAGGCGGGTTTTGGAGCAACAAAGTCAACTTTTGGGGAAGTTAAATCCATTTTCTGAGCCACAGAGTTGGCTTGAGGAGATGCTGAACCAATCGCACCTTCCACTTGTTTAACGTTCCTGGCACTTTGTTAGAGTGAAACCCCCGAATCCCCAATCACAAGGGCTTGAGCTGTAGAAATTAGATCATTTCAGGGAAGAGAATTCGATATTGAACCTGATTTTGACGAAGATTTTGTGTTTAAGGGTGAAATTGGGATAGGTTGAGGGCTCTAAAGAGAGGCCTTTGAGGAGTTAGATCTCGATTTTGCTTTCTGAGAAGACGAATAGGACTTGTGGGAGTCTCAAACCTTAGCTTTTTGCTTCCCCATGAGGAGGGGAAGGCCTTGGGAAAAGAAGGGGTGGGCACCATTGTCGTAGAGACGTCAGCGATTGAAGGAAATGGCTGAGAAGAGAAGAGAACGGAGGTGAGAAAATCGTGCTCAGAATCACACTTTACTATATCAACAGGAGAGAGATAAGTCTTCCTTCCCAACACGTATTATCTTTTTAGTTTTTGTTTATTGTAGGTTTAATGATTCTTTGTTGTAGGTTTTTCAGTGATCATTGTTGTAGGTTTATTTATCAGTCAATGTAGGTTTTGTAGGATTAATTTATCTTATTTCTCAACTTAATTCCCATGTTATGTAGGTTTTGTTTTTGTTTGTTGTAAATTTAATGGTTCTTAGTTGTAGGTTTTTCTGTGGTCCTTGTTGTAGGTTTATTTATCAGTCACTGTTGGTTTTGTAGGATTGATTTCTCTTATTTCTCGACTTAGTTCTCTTGTTATATAGGTTTTGTTTTTGTTTGATGTAGGTTTTATGATTCTTTGTTGTAGAATTTCTGTGATTTTTGTTGTAGGTTTATTTTTCATTTCTAGGATCTTTCGTGTAGGTTTATATGTGTAAGATATCCTTCTCTAATTGTAAGTTTACTTTTATGTCTTGTAGGTTTATCTATTTCGTCATTTTCATGTTATCATACGACTTAGTTCTTATGCATTGTAGGTTTTATGTTAGTATATTCTATGTTTTCCATGTCTTCTTTTGTAGGTTTTTCGGGTATAAATCCTAAAAGGTTTAAAGACTTTTTAACCCAACATTTAAAATACACATACCTTCTTCTTATACATAAAGGATGTTGTCAACGAGCATTGACACCATTTTTCATCTTTATTCAAGCGATTACTTATTTTTGTAGGTTTAGTTCTCATGTTTAGTAGGTTCAGTTTGCATGTTTTTGTAGATTTCTGTTCTGAATTCTTAGTTCAATTATTGAGTTTAGACAACTCAAACTATAAATGCCACAAAGTGCCAAAAAGTCACACGTTTTTTACTACATGTATTTGAAAAAAATAATCCAGGCAAAGCTATAATACTTTAAACAAAACCTACAATGAACTAACAAACTTACAAAACTGAAACGCTTTTAAACAAAACTTTTAAATTCAAAAAGTTTGAAAAAAAAATTTTGTTTTTTTTTTGAATTTGTAATGGTATTTTCGTAATAAAAACAAATATATATATATATATATATATATAATCACAATGAGATTCTCATAATAAGTGGGTCATAAAGGAAAATTTTAGACTTGTCTATACCTTTTTCCTTTTGGAGGGTAAAAATAAACTATTCTAATAATTAATAGATCATATTAAACTATTTTAGTCATTCTTTCATATATATATATATATATATATATATATATATATCTAAATGATGGAACCTTGTCAGTCTAATAGTAACAACTGACTTAAAAACAGAAATGAAATCAATTGTTATATTTTTTAAAAGCTGTAAGTTTTTATATAAAACATTTTTTTCCACAAATAAGTACCATTCATTCTTATTGATAAAGTATCAAAGGAGAGAACTATTATTCACGACATAAATTAAACTTATGAAATGTGATAAGAATAACAGAGAATATTTACATTGAAATTTTTTTTGTTGAAATTTTAAATTTTATTGATCAACAAAAAAAATTATATACAAAAATGCTTGAACATAGCAAAGAATGAAACAATAACAAATAACCAATAAGCAAACATTATTCTAAAAAAAAGAATGAAAGTCAATTAGTTTCTTCGAACATCAAACCATCGTCTTAGTAGTCCCTCCAACCTGTGAGGGTGCTTGTAACTCAAAGAAGAGATACGATTGCGTACCACTTTATGGATGGTAAGAGTAAGAGAGGAGATCGATGAACCTTGTTTTCCATGGATGCGACGGTTTCGTTCTCGCCATATATAATAAATCGATGCTTGGAAAATCAGACGAATCAAAATCTTGTTTGCCACGGTAGAGTTGTACTACATGAGAGAAGTTATTGTGTCTCTCCAATCTGGTGTTGTAGTACGCAGCAAACTTGTACTTAATGAGGACCATATGGACTAACTATATAGGCATGCGTAGAACAGATGATCCATAGATTCATCTGGCTCTCCACATAAGATACATGATTGTGTCCGACCCCATAATCGTATTCGATCTCCTGTGGAAAGACGGTCTCTCAAATCCAACCAAGAAATAAAGGAGAAACGTGGTACCTTCTACGAAAACCATATGATTTTGCTCCATGATACCTCGCTGCCTTTTAGTCTTAGTTGTTCCCAAGTGTGACTATAAGAGAAGGCTAGTCTGAAAATAGTTTCAGAATGCCTCCAGAGAAAAATATCATCGCCCAATGTAGAAGGAGCAGGTACATA
The DNA here is from genome assembly GCA_900406405.1 of Lepidium africanum. Classification (NCBI taxonomy): domain Eukaryota; kingdom Viridiplantae; phylum Streptophyta; class Magnoliopsida; order Brassicales; family Brassicaceae; genus Lepidium; species Lepidium africanum. The sequence goes on along the minus strand of OVAX01001742.1, from coordinate 15,269 downwards.
ATGTGATATGACAATGAGATTTGCATACCGGTGAGATGCCGCATCATGAAAATCCCAACCTGAATAGAGCAAGCACAGCCACAGTGGCAGTATATGGAATACCAAAATAACGAGTCCATGTAGCTCTAGTAATATATATTAGTTTCCCAGCCGCACTCCATTTGCCATACCAGAAATATGCATTTCTGCCCGACTAAAGCTAGATTTTAATAAAAGGGTAAATGTCATCTTTCAACTTGATAAGCTTTTGCCAAATCCATAACCCTTTTGAAGTGCAATGTGTATCCCAAAATGAAGAATATCGTAGCATGTAGTGTTTAGTCCAAGATACCCACAACGAATTAGTGGAGGACAATAGCCTCCATATTAGGTAAAAACACGCGATGATTCCTTGAGTGATCGAATGCCTAGTCCACCTTCATGCTTGGGAGACCAACAAACCTTGGACTTAGTGCTATCATTAGGAAAACCTGACCAAAGAAATGTGGAACACAGTTTCTCAATCTCAGTTAAACATGTACTTGGCAATCTGAAAGCGGACAACCAAAAGTTGGTCATGCTATATATAACTGATGTAATAAGTTGGAGACGTCTGGCATGAGACAAGTACTTAGAGGCCCAAGAAGTCAGACGGCTCTTTATCTTGGAGAGAAGAGGCTCATAATCTGAAGACTTCATAGCTCTAGTTGTCAGTGAATAGGCAGTGAATCTGAGACTAGACCCACATTAGATGTTGCAACCAATAAATCTGAGCTGCATACACCCGTGGTGAGTAAGGATGACTTGTTCACATTGATATGAAGTCTAGATATTGCATCAAACCTATGAAGAACGGCCAGAATGCCATGTAAAGAACTTGGAGTGCCATCAACAAAAACCAGTATATCATCCGCAAAGCTTAGATGTGTAAGACCAATCTCCTTACAAGCAGGACGGTATCAAAAGATACCTTGAACAGCAGCGTGATTAAACATTTTTGAAAGGATATTGTTCATGATCACATACAAGTACGGTGAGAGTGAGCAACCTTGTCTTACACCCCTTGAACTCGGAAAAAAAACCCTTCAATTCACCATTAACCATAACCGAGAATCTTGTTGTAGAGATACATGTGAATATCCATTGCACAAATTGCATTGGAAGCCCCATCACCTCCAAAACTATTTTGATGAAACTCCAATTGACCGTATCAAAAGCTTTAGCAATGTCAAACTTTATTGCAAATCTAGAGGAGATATTCGTTTTGTGATAATCTTTCACCAACTCAGTTGCACACAACACATTCTCAAGTAATAATCGATTCTTGACAAAAGCTGTTTCACCAACTCAGTTGCACGCAACACATTCTCAAGTAATAATCTTTCACCAACTTAGAGATAACCTTGTAGAGTTAATTATAACATGCAATGGGACGATAGTCTCTCATCCTAGAAGCAGCATGTGTTTTTGGTATTAGAGCAAAAGCAATTGTATTTACACCAGTTGGTAAGAAACCATAGATAAAAAAGAATTGTATCGCAGTGATAAAATCCTTACCCACTATCGGCCAAGCTGATTCGAAAAACTTAACCGGATAGCCGTCTGGCCCTAGGGTTTTGTTAGAGGGCAACGAGAAGACCACTTTCTCTATTTCCTCAGGTTGCACTGGAGAAACCAAAGTTAAGGCAGAACCTGCTGAACATCAGCAGTGAACAAGATCTGCAAGTTCCAAAAACGACACTACTTCTGTATTATCTATTTGGGGATAAAGGAAAGAAGAGAAATATAACACAGCTTCTTGCTTTATCTCAGCCGGGTGTGTGAGAACTGAACCGAACTGGGACGTGAGGCTTTTAATCAAATTATAACTTGCTCTTTACTAGGTTATACGATGGAAGAAAGTGGAGTTATGATCTCTAGCGGCCAGCCACTTATTCTTGATTTTTTCATAAGAAATTGCTCTTCCAAATGAGCCAGATTATGCCACCGTGTAGATGCATCAGCAGCTGCTTGGAATGAAGCAGTATCCGGGTTCTGTAAAGCTTGCGATTGAAGATATCAAAAGCTTGTTTCGTACGCTGCAGTAAACCTAAAGTGAGTCATGTTAAGCTCTCTCAAAACAGACTTTAAAGATTTCAACTTCCTATGAAAGATATATAGTGCCCCACAAGAATGATAAAGCGGAGGAGAATTTTCCCATAACTCAGATATAGTAGAAAGGAACGCCTCATTTTCAGCCCAAATATTGAAAAACCGGAAAGGTTTCTTATTGGTTGTAATTGGAGTAGACAAACGCACCAAACATCTCAAATGATCTAGCCTCAAAAGAAGCATAAGAAGTAAGAAAAGCAGTCAACCAAGCTTCGTTGACTAACGTCTGTCAAGCTTCTTACCAACTGGCTCATGTGCCCGCTTGTTCCACCACGTGAAAAAACTAGGCCAGAGTTGGGTAAGTCTGTTAAATCATAGTGTCGTACCATATCCTGAAAACGCTGCATTCCTACTTGATTAAAGGAGTAATCTACCATTCTAGAATGTTCACTCGAGGAGAGGATCTCATTATAATCACCAAGTAGAATCCATGGTACACCATATTGCGAATACAAATCTTGAATTTCCATTAACTCTTTCCAAAGGATACGTCTGTCGAGTTCAAATTCGAGGCATAAATAGTCAAGCAAACAAAATTGGTCCCCGATGAGATGACCTCAACACCAACAGTAATATGTTGCTCACTTGCAGCTACAAACGTGAGAGCAACCTAATCAATGTGGCATAGCCAAATTCTTCCTAATATGTGATGATTATAATTAGAGAGAAATGACCAGCCATGTAAACAAGATTGCAGAATAGTAGCAGAATTTTCTCCTTGTACTCAAGTTTCAACAAAAATACCAAAAGAAGGCTTAGTTTCCTCAACCCATTAATGCACAACGACATGCTTGCATGGCTGATTGAACCCACGCATGTTCCAAGGGAAAAGGGATATCATTGCTTCCAGAAGGAAGCTTTTTTAACAGCCATCTGGCTAGTATGTAGATTTAAATCCTTAGTACATGCTATATGTGGCTTGGTCACTTTTTGTTTGTGTTCTCTTGGCTTAGCACAATTAGGGTCCACAGGAGCATGAGCTTGGAGAACAGATTCAACGATCTCACCTTCTTCACGAACGTCATCAAGGACCTGGAACCGGGAGGATAGGGAAACAGTTTCCACTTATGGGGGAGTAGAAACTTTTCGAGATTGAGCACTAATAGATTGAGAGAGTTGTCTGCTAGACCGCTTAACCATTTGCCAATTAGTGGAGTCTTTATATGTTAAGTCTTGTACCTTGGAACACTCTCCCTAGCAACTACAACAGCCTTAGATGAACCAGAATTGTTGTGATCACTAGTTTTAGCATCTGAGGGGATAGTAGGGAGTTGTTGTAGAGTTTGAACTTTTTCAATAGCAATAGGAACAATATGTTCCACCACTTTGTTCAAAGGGAGAGGTGGGCTTGAAACACGAGGGAGAATACTCAAAGGAGCAGTTGAGACACCTAAACAACAATTATCTTTAATGTGACCACATTTACTGCAATTGTCACAACGAGGAGGCATGGTAGGAAACTGAAACACTAGCTTCTAGATATCTACCCGCTGGAATATGAATCTTCTTTGGCAATGATCCTTGAAGATTAACTTCAATGAGAATGCGAGCAACATCAAGTCTCAAACACTTCTCTGTTTTGGGATGTAGTTTGACCGGGACACCAAAATGGCTTGCAAGGTAACTCAATCCCTTGTAAGAGAAGAGATGTCAAGGAACCTCAGAGAGATCAACCTACATTGGGATGGCTGTGATATCCGGATTCTTAGATTTGGCGTTCGGAGACCACTCAAAAACGACCATGGGAATATCTCCAAAATGCCAAAATTTGCGACGAAGCACCCGCTCACGAACCTCGTCATCAACAACTCGAAACAGAACATAAGTAGATGACAAGAAATTCACATCAATTTTCAACGATTTATCCTAATTTTGCCAAATCCGATTTGCAATGGCATGAACAGTACCTACATGGGGAGGATCCCCAATAAAATGACCTAAAATGAAGTCAGACCAGAGGGGAGGAGAATCAAGAACAAAACCCACTGGTGGGTCAGCAGAGACAACGCCGTTGACATACTTAAGAGATAGATCGAAGGTCAAAACTAATTTGGAGGATCGAGAAGCAACACCCTTCCAATTAGTAGCAGCCTTGGTAGAGAGGAGAGATGAAGCAGGAGGAGGTGAGGAGGGAGTGAAGGGGCCACTGCCCTTCGCAGAAGGCTACGAAGAAGATGGAGGTGGAGCCTCACGATCGCCATTTTTCTTTCGCATTTTCTTTTATTGATTTTTCCTATTTACATTGAATATTACAAATTAGTCATTATAATATATTCTATATATAGTTGTGTAACAAATTAATAATCTTATATATTATTAGAGGAGTAATTTTTATCAAAAATTTTACGTGTCACACCATGTTTAATTTCAACATTGTTGATTACAAAGTTACCTCTAATATTAAAATTAAGTTTATTTTTATATTTGAACTAGTTTAACATCCGCGTGATGCGCATAGTCATATTTACCAAAATTTCTCTTTGGCGAGATATTAAAAGTCCAAAAGCTGATCTGCTCAAATATCATTACTTGAACTTTGTGAAAGAGATTTTCCAGATTGACCCGTAGTGGAACAAGTTTCAGATGTCAAACTTATCTCACCATGGAGGTGAATATCTCTAAACCAAACAAGATTGTTCAGTGACTTCAGTCTATACAACATTGATTTTGACATTATTGCTAATGTCATGTGACTGCTTTATTCATTTCTTCTCCTTCAAATTTTTTTTTATCAATAATTTTTTCCTTTTCTTCAAACTTTTCGTACACTGAAATATTAAAAGACAGAGAAATGTCAGTAACCTCTTTTGGACTAAACCTCTTGAGTTCTACTGGCTACTGCCACTATCCCTGTTATATCAGTGTCATTCTTAGTATATGCATCACCTTCTGGATCTTTAATTTGCTCATCGCACATCAGCTTTCATCATCAAGTGAAAGCAAAATTATTTTTTGTAATTGTCTTTCAAAGCCTTCATTATGCAAACGAGACATAATTTATCAACTTATCGAAAACACATGACAAAATAAAAACAAAAGCTCAAATCTCTGAGATTCACAATAGACAAGAAAAATAAACGTCATAATAAGCAAGCGCTTTAAGATTTTTAACATTTCCAGAAGCACCGCTTCAATAGCTTTCTTTATCAGAACAAAACTTTGGAAAAATACAGCATTCTACAAAACAAAACCACTCAAAAAAACTTAGATAAAAGTATGAAAAAGGATGAAATTACACTCCTTTATTTAGTTATATCCTCAAGATCTTAGTATTTTCGAAGGCTTTGTCTCTTTGATCAAGTACACAATCCATTTATGCAGTTAATAACTCGATTTCTACCTTAATCTCACTTGTTCTCTCATTCAAGATGAGAATTTTCCCTGTAACTTCTTGATCATTCTTCACTTTTTCTATGTTCATTCTAATCGATTTGATAAGCATTTATTGTATTGTAGAGGAAGTCGAAGAGGTGAGTATTGTATTTCCCCTAAACCTTTGTAGACCACAATTTCTTCTTTAAGTGGTGTTAATCTTTTGATGAGGTGTTTAAATCTAATAATTTCATTAGTTTTTAGAATTGTAGAAGTCGAAGCATTTGATTATTTATATTGAAGAACTAATTTGATTGGTTCTTTTAATAGTGACGTGGCATGATGAGGTGTTTTCATCACATGAGAAATCCAAACTCTTTTTTATATATATAATAATATATTATTTTTATAATATAGATAATTACATAAAATACATACAACATTAGAATTTCGCATTTATATAACATAACTTCGTAATTAGTTTAATTTATTTTATTTTGACTTATTTTTTATTTTAAAGAAAATATAATGATCTCTTAAATTTTAAAATTATCTTAATATTAGTTAAGAAAATATTTGTTTTGATTGATGGCAAAAAAAGATTTGTTTTGATTGATATTGTTTTAAATTTTAGTGAGATAAAGATATATACATATATTTCATAGTTATGATAATCTTTGATAAATCATATTCTTATTTAAACATTATATATTTTTTATATAAAGCAAACATATTAATTTTCAATACATCATAAACGTCTCATTCACCACAAACATTCCTTAAATTTGCAGTTTTTTTTTCTTCAGATAATCATTTGTTTATTTTTTCTTTCTTTTGTCATGTTGTCGGTTAAAAATCTTCTCTACTATATTTATTTCCATCAGATTATCCAGTATTAGCTCATTATCCAGTATTAGCTCTTTACAAAACCAGTGTGAATATTATTAGATTATGGAGATCATTCTAATTAATTGAAATGATTTTGTTCAATGAAGATGTTAGTATAAACTTGTGTGTAGAATAATAAAATAACATTATATTTTAATTTTATATTTATCTGAAATTAATTGGTTTTTGATATAATTTGTTCAATATTAACATGGATGACTATAAACATGGCACTAATTCAAAATTATTGGCCAATATCTTCATTTTATACATTAGCTCATATTTGTGTATGTTAGTAAAAATTATAAAATTATTTTCATCCAAGAAAAATAATGAATTATAGTATTAAATTAGTTCTAACAAAATATTTTCTTATTTTTGATCATTTTTATAATTATCTATATAAAAGTGAAATAAAAGAAAAATTAAATTAACGATAAGAACAAAGTTAAATCAATGTTTATTGTTTTTTGAAAAAATAATATAATTCTATTTATATTAAATAAAATATATTTAAATAAGCATATGATAATATTATGTCTCATAAGTTGTTTTTGCAAAATTATGTGATATGTTATTAACTTCATATCAAAATAAATTAATTTAAAAATATATATATATATATATAATTATTCTCTTATTAAAATAAAAAAACTTTAATAAGGAAATTTTGTAATCTATCATACTAACATTGAATGTAGTATTGATTGTTTAGGTATTATACTAATTATTATTATTATCTTATCGGGGTTGAGCAAAGAAATATGGTGGACTGGGCGAAGAAATCTGATGAGTTGGGAAGGAGGTTTAGCGGACCGAAAACGAGAAAAAAGGATTCCTCATATGAGATTTGGATTTCGGTTAAATCTTTTTGAATTTCAGATTGGTTTGTCTTTGTGAAACTTTTGTTATAAAATTACACTATGTTGCTTTTCAATTTGATTTTGGACAAGAAAATTCTATCCGCCAAAATCTATGTTCCTTCATGATCAACGTTGCTAATATGCCAAAATCATCCATGTATTTAACCCATTTGTTCACAATTGACGACAAATGGTGTAGATGGGAACGAGAAAATGCAGTTTTGCACACAAATTCTTCATCTTTGTTCTTTTCGCAGATTTTAAAAGCTTCAAATAAGATCATAAAAAGAGTAAATTATATCAAAATCCATAGAATCAAATTTTGATGATTAGAAAATGTCAGTGGCCTTAACCTCTTCTACTTCTGCAACAATCTTCAAATCCCAATCCAAAAAGATTATTCTTTTATCTCCCACCACCGATTCCTCAAAATTCCCATTCAGTCTTTCGGTTTTTCCATCAAGACCGAAACTTCTCCAAAGTTCTCTACACGTGGCGGAGCCACCATCTGTACCCACTTCAAATTCGGTGGAGGAGAAACGGATCAAGACTATTTTGTTTTTCCATTTTTGGTGAAGAAGATGATTAACAAAGATGACTTTTCTTTCTAATCAAAATGCACAGTTTAATTAAAGATGAGTCAACTAACTCAGATTAACAGAGTTAACTTTTTCTGTTAGTTGACTTAACGACAGAGTTAAACAGAGTGGTCAACGCAAAATTGGGGGTTTATCTTGAAAGTCAACTAAAAGTTTGATGATTTATTTGGAGCCGAGTGAGTTGAGTGTTTAATCTACTATTTTTTGTAAGTTCGAGGTTTAATTGACTTTTTTTTTCCAAAGTTTTTTATTGTAATTGGAAGTATTTTGCCTGAAACTCAAATAATCTCTTTTTTTTTGTCAACATTGGATCGACAAGGTCCGATCCATAGCCTAAAGTTAACCCCTAAAATCCCTTTTTTAAGCTACCATAATGCAGCGAGTATGAATTGAACTCTGGTACCAAGTCATTAGCTAGATCATCCTAACCACCAGACGGAGAACAACTCGACAAAAAAACTCAAATAATCTCTCAAGAAATAGTACTTTTGTTTTTGATAACTAATTTGGTTCTGAATTTTCTAATAAGACCTAAAACAACACTAACTTTATTTTTGACGAAACTTAAACTCAATATTAACAGATTTGCACATTGCTTTCACTAGTATTGATCTTGGGGTAAAGTTAACCTTCAACATCATATGATATTGACACCTAGTAAAAGAGAAAATGCTAATTTTGTATGCGTAATCGTCATAGTAAATTCTCTCTGTTCTTTATTAGTTGATGTTTTAGAAAAAAATTTGTTTATTTTTAGTTGATGTTTTAAGATTTCTATGCAAAATTATTGTATTTTTGGTATTTTTGACTCTTTAAATTCTGCAGATTGATTTGTGATTGGTTAAAATATTTTGGAATTTGTGATAAACTATATTTTATTTAGAAAAAATAAAATAATTAATAATTTCTTAATGTGTTAAATAATCTAAAACATCAAGTATAAAGAAGCAGGGGAGAGGGAGTATATTAACACAAACTTGTATAGCTTTGTGTCGCGTAAAAGGTGGGCAAGTGAAATTAAAATAGACAAATAACGTTGAAGTAACAAAAACGCGGTACATATATGTCGCAGCAAAAAGAAGAAACCATACCGAGAAAACTCAAAAAAGTAAAGGGACTTGACCGCAATTGGTTGACTCTGCGTTTACACATCATGACCCCGAACCGGTTTTGGTGCTCTTTTCGTTTATATCACATTCATGGTCACTTTCTTTGACCGCAATAAATGATATATTTATATTTTATTAAGGTAGAACTGTTGTTATCAATTGAATTTATAATTAAGTTTGGACCCGGTTTATGAATCTACATAATCGATATTAAAAAATGGGAGTATAAAATAATCTTCAAATATAAACAGCTCGTACCAGAAGAATTCAACATTATGATTTGATTTCACAAAATTACATACTATTGCAATTACCAAAAACGAAAAAGCGTTTGGACCTAGTAATCAATCACTAATTACAAGTTACATCTTAATCATATTGGCTTTGCAATATCATACTCGCAATAATTTATAGTATTATTTAAAGTTTAATGGCCCACACTCACCAAACTGGAATGTTATACTTTTGATTTGACTTGTGAAAGCCATCTAACCAAAACTAGATTTCTTTGACTAGTTTTTATTTTTGTTAACTAATTTCAGTTACAAGTTCTCGTTTACTAGTAATACTGTTTCTAATCTAATGGTTTCACATATTATATAATACCAACAGAGAATAATTATCGATATAGTGGTATTTTTGTACAAAATATTTTGGAAGTTACTAGATTCAACTTTTTCCGAAAGAAAAATATTATATAAAAATTAGTTTTAACATAGTAGTGACTACGTAAATGGATAACAATCTATGTTTCATGGTCAAATTAAATAGGTTCAACTTTGAGTTACCATTGGAATTTAGATTATTGTTTATCAATTAGCCAATTTATAAATTTGTTTGAATGATATGAGGTCGTAACTAAAATAATGTCAATCCTAAAAATATAAATATTTTAAAAAATTATATATATATATATATATGTGTGTGTGAAATTAGTTGGGTTCATCCAAGTTATCTTCCAGATGTAATAATAGTGGAATAAAACTTTGCAGTCATTCATTTTTATTGCTGATGTACTCTTCTTAGATTCTATTATTAACAAAAACATGAAGTTATATTGCAAACTAACCTCATACTATTTAAATTTCAATCCAACGTAATTGAAACAAATGTTTTATTAATATACACAATCTTTTTTTTTGTCAAACATACATTATGAATTATATAAAAGACAAAATTTACGGTCTCTCTTGTTAAGAAAAATATGAGGCAGAATGATCATCAAACATAAACAACTCTTAGCGGACTAATTCAACACATATTTGATTTCACAATTATATGTAATTATAAAAATTAAAATATCAATATGGATTGTTCTTATAGATTTTGCTTGTTTCAAGGTGCAAACAATGAGATAATTTATTACACCGTTTATCCAAAAATAGACATTAAACGAATCCATTGACCGAATAAAAAAAAAAAAATTAGTAAGTAATTAATGAAAGAGGCAGAAAAATAAATAAAGTTGGGAATTGTAAACAAAAAACGGCGACGTTTCAAAGATGCCCCACACGGTCCGACGTAACGCCGTACGTAAAGTGAGTATGTATATATGTGTATGCAACTCCCGATAGTGTCAACAAAATATATATAAGTTGTGAGTTCGATTATATAATCAAATACGACGACGTATTCAAAGATATGCCCCACACGTTAGTTTGTGTATACAAATTACTTACAACTTAAATTTAACATTGAAAATCAAGAGCTCGTGTATTTTGTTTTTTTTTTTTTTTTTTTTGGTTTTATATCCAAGAAAAACGTAAACCTTTGAATTAAGACTCAAAGAAAAATCTTCACTGCGTATCCTAAGGTCCAATCCCAATTTTGTTATAACGAAAAATCTAATTATTACAATATTATATATATATATATATAGACGACAGATGGGCAAAGAATAGACATTATCAGAAATAGAGTTGTTCTTTTGTCTTTAATAGGTGTCTCTGTTTCTTAAAACATTCAGACGAAAGTTGTTGAGATCGTAACAGTGTAAGTATCTTCTTCTTCCTCAATTTTAGGATTCAAAACCGAAACCATTTTCCTTTTTTCATTTTCATAACTTTTTACAGGAGGCTTTTAGATGGCTTTGTCTTTTGGATACTTACAAAGAGATGACAGTTTTAAGAAAGATTTACAAGAATGTGAAACACCGAGGATTCTTAAAACCCCATATTTGGAGAAGACTTTATCGTTCAAAGATTTGGTGGAGCAGGGGAATGATTACAGAGATCAAAACTCTGGGGTCAAATCGAGAAAAGGAATAAACTTGAAGGGCCCTAAGCCAGATAACATGATTCTTGAGAGGAGTCTCTCGTTCACGAGTCTAGTTCAAGTGGATAACAGAAGAGGAGAAGAAGAAGGCTCGTCTCCGAAACGAAGAAACAGAGGCAAAATGGGGAATTTAACGGCGTTAAGTGTACCAGCACCAACGCCCTTTTGGTCTCCTAGACCGTCGACGGAGCTTGATGCTGCCGCCGTTACGTTGCAAAAGGTTTACAAGAGTTACCGAACGCGTAGAAATCTCGCTGATTGTGCGGTTGTTGTTGAAGAATTATGGTACGCTCTGTTTTAATTTCTTACAAAATAACCTCATGACTTTCCGTTTTACGCATTTAATCCTTATTGATATTTTTTTTTGGTTTAGGTGGAAAGAATTGGAATTGGCAGTGTCAGAACCGAACAAAACCAATGTGAAACCGGAGACGGCTGTATCGAGGTGGGCAAGAGCTGGAACAAAAGCAGCAAAGGTAATTTATACAGAAAATTTTGCAAAATAATTAATTAACGTCATACACTATCATCGATATTGTTTTTTGGGTTTATAAAATAAGAATGTGATACTTTATGTTTTATAGGTGGGGAAAGGATTGTTGAAAGATGAAAAAGCACAAAAATTAGCATTGCGACATTGGTTAGAAGCCGTAAGTTTGGGCTTTAATTATTGTAATTTAATATACACACATTACTTTGATGTATAATATATTTAATCCTTTTTACAGATTGACCCACGTCATAGGTACGGGCATAATCTACACTTGTATTACGATGTTTGGTCAGAAAGCGAGAGTAATCAACCTTTTTTCTTCTGGTAAATTACAAAACTTTAGCTTTCAATTTAAAACTTCTATAAATTACCAAATCGAGTTGATTTTAATGGCAAACCTTTTGAATGATACCAAAGGTTAGATATTGGAGATGGCAAGGAAGTAAATCTAATCAAGTGTCCAAGAACCCTTCTTCAACGTCAATGCATCACTTACCTTGGTCCGGTATGTCTACATGTTATTTGGTTAATTCCGGTTATTTTAAAATTATCCTATATAATAGTATCAATTTGGTCAACAGAAAGAGAGACAAGTGTACGAAGTGGTCGTAGAAAATGGAAGATTAGTCAACAGACAAAACAAGAACCTAGTGCAGACCATTGAAGGAACAAAATGGATCTTCGTCTTGAGCACGACTAGAACACTGTACATTGGTCAAAAGCAGAAAGGTCGGTTTCAACATTCGAGTTTTCTCTCCGGCGCCGCTATTACTGCTGCCGGGAGAATTGTTATACACGACGGAGTTGTAAAAGCGGTATGGCCGTACAGTGGTCATTATCTTCCAACGGAAGAGAATTTCAGAGAATTTATCGGTTTCTTAAGAGAGAATCACGTTGATCTCACTAATGTTCAGGTAAGAATGATAATTCATTAAAAATCTGTTTTGGATTATATTTATCAGAAACTTTTGAATATTTTTCTTATTTATTTCATAAATTAAATGTTCTAGATGAGTGCGATTGACGAAGATAATCATATGGTCTCAAATGATGAAAGCACTAAGCCATCAAAGATGAAATCGAACGGTTCAGATAAAACTAGAACTGTCGAAGTTGATTCGACGGCAACAGAATTCAGGGAACATACACGCTTTTCGTGCAAGTGGAGTACTGGAAACGGTCCTAGGATCGGATGTGTGCGGGACTACCCAATGGATCTGCAGACGCGGGCGCTTGAACAAGTCAACCTTTCTCCTCGTGTGGTCAAAGGAACAATGGGATTATTTGGACCAATACCTTCCCCAAGACCCAGCGGAAACATTCGTGTCTCTCCTAGGCTTTCCTGCATGGGTCTTCCAAGCCCGAGCAACTAATTTTCTCTTTACAATCAAATTATTTACAATTTTTTTAATATTCCTTTCTTTCTTTTTTTTTCACTCCCTTAATATTGAGTGGTTTTTTTTAATTAGAGTATAACTCATACTCATTATTTCAATACTTTAATTTTACATATTTATTTTTGGAGGTTTGACCTATTCTTTACTTTGTAACATCTACATCAATAACATGATTTTCTTCAAGTACTACATCAACGCAAGGAGATCAAGGTGAAGATTCTCAAGTTTAATTCAATACTGGTTGTATTAATTTCTGGTTGCAATATCACTCTGACCTGTTTTTTTAAATCTTTTTTGGACCAAGGTCTGAGTTGTCAAGGGCTAAAATCCAAACTCTTCATTTATATGATATTTATATTTCTATAAAAAAATGATTTTCTTCAAGTAACTTATTATAGATTCACATAGAATAAAAATTTTATTGGTAGCTGCAGTTTTGGTAGTGCGGAAAAAAGTACAGTGCGGTATAAGTGCAGTTTTGATAAAAAAAGCGGGATAAAAAATTTGTGATTAGTGAAAATAAAAGCGGTGCAGTTTTTAGAGTAATTTTATTCTTAAATATATTAAAAGTGTTTTTAAAATATCATAATTATTTATCGTGTATTAGAAATATTATTTCAACAATGAATTAATAATTTTTCTCAATTTAAAATTTTAATACAAATAGTTAAAATTTTAGCCAAATAATCAGTATATACAGTGTAATTTTTAAATATATGTATGTATATTATGTTATTATGAAGTATATATATCCTCTATTTGAATAATTATTGAAAATCAAATGTTTTAATAATAATGATATTAAACAAGAGAAAAACTTAAACGTTAAATATTTAACTATTTGTGTGTAGAAAAAAACGTTAATCCTTAATATTATGTTATTAACCAAAATAAATTATATATATATATAAAAGGAGACTATATCTCTCATGATACTGACACCTCAGCACCTCACCAATCTTGTAACCAATAAAATTAGACTTTTAATAATCTGTATCCAATGAAATTAGACTATAAGTACAAGTCACCATGTATTAAACTAGAGTAAAGCGATTATTAGAATCATCATCGCCTCGCTTTCTTCTTCAACAACTCGAATCGTTCAAGCTTCTCGTGAAAAAATAGGAAAGTTAGAGAAAGGACGAGGAGCATGAAGATTCGCAGGTCCTTTCATGGAGATGACAACAGTTGATCAACCTTATTTACAAAACTGCAGAGAAAGGTTCACGATTGATCTCTTTCGTGTTTGAATCAGCGGATCGTGATAGTTCTCAGCTTAAGATATTCGTTCATGGACTCGGATGGACAAGAGTCATGAAAATTTCAAGGCGGCTTTTGAGGTCTATGGGGAGATAGAGGAGTGTTTAGTGGTTATAGATAAGGATACATGAAGAGGTAAAGGGTATGGGTTCGTGTTGTTCAAGATGCGTAAATGGTGGTGTTCTTACTCCTGGTTTTGATGGTGAACGTGCTTGGAATCTGAAATAAGAGAAACACGAATTGGTATGACAATGTTCATTTATATTTATGTTGTCTTATTTGATTGACGACCTTTAATTATTGGTTAGGCTAATTGATGGGTGCTGACTGTTGAGAGCAAACAACAATTAAATTTATAGATCTAACAAATACAAAACATACTATGTAGTTGTATGTACTTGAGATTCATACCCAAGGGAGTAGTGGTTGCAACAATAGGAATGCAAGGACCTATGTCACTTTAGAGCAATAGAGAGATGAATGATGCAAAATTAGAAACTAAAATAAGAAACAAACAAAACAAGAAACAAGAAAATGCAACTAATCATAGCCAAACCAACAATCACAGCAAACAAGATAAAAGCAATGCAAAATGCAATTGAAATTAAGCAAGGAAATGACAATATGATAAGAGAAAATGATCTAGGCAATGGCAATCAACCTAGGGACTGGCAAATGAATGAATGATGCAACAAGGAGCCAATGAATGCACCACCTAGGGCATGGAACACAACAATCAAAGCTAGACTAGCCCACTCTCATGTCACTAATCACTATTCAAGAGAAATGACCCAACTAAACTCTCATTTGTTAGATCTAAGACTCTCAAATGCTTTACAATCAAGTCCACTATAACCAATCAATCCCATAACATCATCTCTCCAAGGCTATGGAGAAAGATCCCTAAAATAGGCTATCGGGAATTTCATCGAACACCTCTCGGG
>OVAX01001741.1:0-39492 GCA_900406405.1 Lepidium africanum | reverse complement strand
AAATTTATATTCCGTCGGTTTCCGTCGGTAATATTACCGTCGGAAAACGACGGTTGTTTCCACGGATATTTTCCGACAACAACGATGCGTCGGTTAATTCGTCGGTTAATTTCTGACGATTTCCGACGGAATACCGACGGATTCCGATGGAATACCGACGGATTCCGATGGAATACCGACGGATTCCGACGGAATACCGACGGATTCCGACGGAATACTGACGGATTCCGACGGAATTTGTTTTTCCAACCACGCCGAACCGACGGCTTGTTTCTCGTTACTAAGCCGTCGGTAAAGGCTGTTTCCGACAGCATACCAACGGTATTGGCCGTCGGAAATAAGCCTTTTTTCTTGTAGTGATTTACTAACTATTAGGATAATTAAAATGTTGGTTTAGTTCTTTTCTTTGTGTTAACCGACCGGTTTATTTCAACTGATTGTTGGTTCTCTATTCTTTTGGCTCATTATAGAAGGCCTCTGTAAATCGTGTTTTAGATAATTCAGTGAAGATTATTTTTCTGTTTCTTCTTCGTTGTTCTCTGCAAATTCTTTGGTTTTATGTTGCTAATATGGTATCAGAGCACTAGAGAAGATCAAACTTCTACTGTAAATCGATATATCTTCTTTTTTTCTCAGCTCACCATCTCCGATTAATCAATATCTTCTGGATTATTCGCTTTGTTTTTTGTTCGATTCTCTAGTTATTTCACCAAGAATCAGTTTGTTCGAATATTTGCTTTCTGTTATTCCACCGATTGTTGTTCATTTCGAGTCTATCATCATGGTTTCTATGAGGTGATTCCCAAAAAGAGCTACTCAAGGAGTTTCTTCAATTAAATCAAAGAAATCGGCGAGAACAGAAAATTCGAGTACACCGGAGAAGAGTCCACCTCCTCTTGAAGACGCTCAAAACTCTACAATACAAAGGAAATCCACTTTGATTGATGCCAAGTCGAATCTTGCAAGTAACAGGAAAGAAGAGCTTGAGTTCGATGGGATTCAATACTCTCTGTATTACTTGTCAAGTGGCGACAATCCTGGTGTTTCCCTAATTTCAGACGTATTAAATGGAACCAACTATAACACATGGAATCTAGCTATTACGATTGCATTAGATACCAAGAATAAGCTAGTCTTTGTGGATGGTTCTTTACCAAGACCAAATAGTTGGCATCCTCATTACAAAATTTGGTCCATATGCAACCATATGGTCAAATCTTGGATCTTGAATTCTGTGACCAAAGAGATATATGGAAGTATCCTTCATTTTAACGATGCCTGAGAAATTTGGAAAGATCTGTTAACTCGTTTCCATATCACAAATTTGCCTCGCTCTTATCAAATCACGCAGCATATTTGGTCTCTTTAGCAAGGGTCTCTCAATCTTTCAGCTTACTACACAAAACTGAAGACTTTATGGGATGAACTTGAAGGATCTGATTGCATAAAAATATGTGATTACTGTCAGTGTTGCAAAGATATGTCAAGCAGAACAGAAAATAACAAGATAATCAAGTTTCTTGCTGAATTGAATGAGTCCTATACTAATGCTAAAGGTTAGATAATCATGAAGAAAAGTATACCTACTCTTTCAGAAGTTTACAACTTGTTGGATCAGGATTATATTCAGAGAAGTATACATAACACTCAACCAGCTTCAGCCTTTCAAGTTACTGTTGCAGATGAAGTAACAGCAGCACAAATAAGTGCAAACAAGACAAAAAACAAGTCTCAACGACCCATTTGTTCTCACTGCGGGAATGTGGGACATATGATTGATAAATGCTATAAAATCCATGGTTATCCACCAGGTTTTAAGCACAAGCAAAAGGGTACAACACCAAAGCCAGCAGTTGCTCAATTCACCCTTACGGATGGTTCTACAGCAGAAAATGGAGTAATAGAGTTGTTGAAGACACTCTCTAAGGATCAAATTGAAGGAGTAATGGCATATTTTCAGTATCAATTGTCTTTGCCTTCAACACAGAGTCAAACTGCTTCTACTTCACATGGGACAATCACAACTTTGCTTGGTATATCATTTTCTTCTAAAACTTTATAGGTTTTGTTGGTGTTTTGAGATCAACAGGAAGTGTTTTAGCATCAGACACTTGGATAGTAGATAGTGGGGCAACACATCATGTTTGCCACAACAAGGATTTGTTTGATAATCTGTGCACCACTTTGGATAAAACCGTGACTTTGCCAATAGGAATGAATGTCAAAATCTCAGGAATTGGTCAAGTTAGAATGAATGAATACATGGTTCTTAATAATGTGATGTATATTCCAGATTTTAGATTAAGTCTTCTTAGTGTAAGTCAGCTCACTAAGGATGTGAAATGCACGCTGATTTTTGATGAAGTATCATGTATTATACAGGATCCTATGTAGGGAATGATGATTGGACAATCTGAACAAAAAGGGAATCTCTACATCTTGGATCAAGCATCAGTTCAAAGTCATAGTGTCAGTTTTATGTCAGCGTCTGTTAATGCTTTAGTAGATAAGAGTCTTTGGCATCATAGGTTGGTTCATTCCTCATTCACAAGAGTCGATGTATTATCAAATATTCTTGGTTTGCAGAAGATGAATAAAGATATTTTTCATTGCACAATCTGTCCTCTTGCCAAACAAAAGAAACTTTCTTTTGTTTCTCACAATAGTATGTGTTCAACAGCCTTTGAGTTATTCCGCATTGATGTACGGGGACCCTTCTCTGTTCCAACAACAGAAGGATATCGTTATTTCCTCACAATCGTTGATGACCATAGTAGAATGACTTGGGTGTATCTTTTAAAGACAAAATCCGATGAGTTGAAAATTTTTTCCAGACTTTTTGAAAATGATAGAAATGCAGTACAAGGCTAAGGTAAAGGGAGTAAGGGCTGATAAAGCACCAGAACTCAGATTTGATGCTTTATACAAGTCAAAGGAATAATTGCATATCATTCTTGCCTAGATACTCCATAACAGAATTATGTAGTAGAGAGAAAACACCAACGCATTCTTAATGTGTCTAGATCCTTGATGTTTCAAAGCCAAATACCATTAGAATACTGGGGAGATTGTGTCCTAACGGCAGTGTTTTTGATTAATAGACTTCCAACTCCGATTTTGAAAGAAAAATCTCCTTACCAAGTTCTCACTTCAAAGCTTCCAATATATAACGACATGAGAGTATTTGGTTGTCTTTGTTATCGATCCACTTCTTCTAAAGGTCGAAACAAATTCCAGCCAATATCAAGACCAAGTGTGTTCCTTGGTTATCCTCTTGGGTATAAAGGTTATAAAACATTGGATTTGGAGACAAATGCTATGAAGACATTTTTCCTTTGAAAGATAAGAAGCAAACGGGTCTAGACTTTTACAATCTTCTTGATGCAAATACATGTCATCATTTTTTCAGAATGTGATGGTACAAATGGACTAAATGTGGAGGAGGATTTTAGTATTATTAACACAACTATAGATGCTATGTCGGGTTCTGCAGAGAGTCCTACTTCAGATACCTCCTTGTACAGCAAAGAGAGTCAAGACAAGTCAAGTCTGATACAACCATTGACTGCAGATTCAAATAGTAACCTCAGTGAAATAAGGAGTGAGAGTACGAACTTAGAACCTCAGATTGCTAACAATCCTAGACTAGAAAAGAGGACAACAAAACCACCAGCATATTTGCGAGATTATTACTGTAACAGCAACACTACTACGATCCCTTATTCTTTGATCAACTACATGTCTTATGTNTACGATCCCTTATTCTTTGATCAACTACATGTCTTATGTTCATCTTTCTGAAGAATATAAAGCATACATAAATGCAGTAACTTTGCTTGGTGAACCAACGTCTTTTGCTTAGGCTAAAAGGTTTGATGAGTGGCTAGATGCCATGAATGAAGAACTGATTGCTTTGCAGAGGTCAAACACTTGGGAAATCAATTCATTTCCTCCTAATAAACGTGTTATAGGCTGCAAGTGGGTCTATAAAAAAAAGTTAAATGCCGATAGAACCTTAGAAAGATATAAAGCAAGGTTAGTGGCTAAAGGATATACACAACATGAAGGAATAGACTTTGTTGACACATTCTCTCCAGTTTCTAAGATGACTACAGTCAAGACTTTGTTATCAGTTGCTGCAGCTAAAAGATGGAGTTTGAGTCAAATAGATGTCTCCAATGCCTTTCTTAATGGCGATTTAGATGAAAAGATCTATATGAACCTTCCTCCAGGGTATACACCTAAAGATGGTGAAGTCTTGCCTCCTAATCCAGTGTGTAAATTGAAGAAATCAATTTATGGTTTAGAGCAAGCTTCAAGACAGTGGTTCCTTAAATTTAGTGAAACCTTGGAAGCTCTAAATTTTCAGAAATCTCACACGGATCATACTTTGTTCATAAGGAATGTTGAAGGTCATTACATGGCAGTACTTGTGTACGTAGATGATGTGATCATAACATCTAATAATGATTCCGATGTGGATCAGTTAAAAAAAAATTGGAATCTGTTTTCAAACTCAGAAATCTTGGCCCCTTGAAGTACTTTCTCGGACTGGAAATAGTGAGATCAAGCTCATATATTTCTCTTTGTCAAAGGAAATACACTTTGGAATTACTTGATGAAGCAGGAATGTTAGGCTGCAAACCATCCACAATTCCAATGGATCATAGTCTTAAGCTAAGTCTCGATAACAAAAAAGAGCCTTTGAAAGAACCAGATCAATATAGGAGGCTTGTTGGGAAGATGATGTACTTAACGATTACAAGACATGACATAACTTTTGCTGTGATCAAACTATGTCAGTATACTTCTGATCCTAAACCGTCTCACTTATTGGCAGCTCATAAAGTGCTTCATTACTTAAAAGAGACAATAGAACTTGGTTTGTTTTACTCATCTACAAGTGATTTGACACTCGAAGCGTACATATATATAGATTGGGGATCTTGCACAGATACACGAAGATCTACTTCAGGCTATTGTATTTTTCTAGGATCAATTTTGATCTCTTGGAAATCAAAGAAACAGTAGACTGTTGCTCTCTCTTCAGCTGAGTTAGAGTATCGAGCAATGGGATTTGCAGTCAAGGAAATCCAATGGTTAGTAAATCTGTTAGAAGAGTTACGAGTTCAGCAATTAAAGCATGTTGCTTTCTACTGCGATTCTGTTTCTGCAATTCATATTGCAAACAATCCAGTATTTCATGAAAGAACAAAACATTTGGAGAGAGACCCCATATAGTCAGAGAGAAGATGCAATGTGGTTTGATAAAGACACTACATGTTAAGACAAGAGATCAATTGGCACATGTATTCACGAAGGCTCTCTTCCCTGCACAATTCAGAAAGCTAACAAGCAAGATGTCTCTTAAATCCATATATTTGCCATCTTGAGGGGGGATATTAGGATAATTAAAATGTCGGTTTAGTCTTTTTCTTTGTGTTAACTGACCGGTTTATTTCAACTAATTGTTGGTTCTCTATTTTTTTGGCTCATTATAAAAGGCCTCTATAAATCGTGTTTTAGATAATTCAATGAAGATTACTTTTCTGTTTCTTCTTCGTTGTTCTCTGCAAGTTCTTTGGTTATATGTTGCTAATATGGTATCAGAGCGAAACTTTTTTACCACTTGTCAAACAATAATCTATTCATATATATTACAAAATAAGTAACAGATCTCCTCTCTCTTCTTTTTCCTCAATTTTAATGCAAAACTAATGGGTTGGTTTTCCGACGAGAAGCATATTCACTAAGAAACCGAAGATAAAATACATGGTTGGAATATAAATTTCGGTGGACCAACAAGATATCCCTTAACCTAAGTTCAAAAGTGAGAAATTAAAAGAAATAAAACGAGAAAGGATAATGAAAAGGACTCCAACATATACAACTCCAAAGAAGAATGGCGACAAAGCAAAAAATCAGCTAATGTAAGTGACAAAACCTCCTATAATCAATGAAAACACCCTTCTTATGAAGAACTATGCTTCAAAACCGGTAAGCATTAGATCCCAAAAATCCTCCAGACATGGCAAAGTGGAATAAAAACTAAAGGTTAGATTTCTAATTTTTTTATATAGTTTTATTCGTTAATTTTTTTAAATAAGTTAATTGTGAGGTTTAACATAGGTTAAATTAGTAAAATAATTATGTTAGCTGGAATGGTTTAGATTAGCTAGGTAGTAGGTTTGGGCATTCGGGTATCTGTTCGAGTTTGGGTTGGGTTTTTTTGGATTCAGATTGAATTTGGTTTGGTATATTTCTTATTCAGGTACCCAAATTTCCATGATGTAAAATTTGTTTGGGTTCAGACAAAAGAAAAAAAAAATCGGTTTGGGTATTTTGTTGAGTTTGGTTGTATTTGGTTTGGTTCCTCTTACTTTGGGTCATGTTCGGGTTGGGTTTCAGGTACTATGCCTAAACCTACTAGGTAGTTAGATTTAATGTAATTGAGGATTTTGATAATTGTAAACGGTTTAAAGTTTGGTAATTACTTATGTAAGTTTGGTAATTACTTATGATATGTTAGTTTAAATTGTTAGCGTGAATGATTGTGTTAGAGTTTTAACTTTTTTTTTTGTCAACAATTGAATCGACAAGATCCGATCTGTAGTTTAGCTTAATCCTTAAAATTTCTATTTAATTAACCAACTTGTAGAAAAGAGAAATCGAACCACAGATATGAACTCGGCATTATTTTTTAAAATTTCTAAGTACAGTAATTATAATACTAGTATATTATGATATTCTATTAAGACATGAAGATTAAAAGGAAGTCGAACAAAAAAATATTTAATAACAAAAGAAAATAGTAAGTATTAACAAAAGTGAATTAGTTTTAAGATAATATTAGGATTATACCCACGCGGATTTGATTGTTTTTTTAATCCGTATTCATTTAGTTCTTAGATTCGTGTTAATATTTTGAATATAGTTTTCTAGATATTGTTTTAAAGGCCCAAAAAGCAAATCGAAATCAATGCAAATCAGAGGAACCTAACCCGAAAAAAAACATGACAAAAACCCTTAATGAGTCCTAAATCTATGTATTTGAAAAACCAAACTCAAACCCGAATCAGAACCAAATCAAGAATCAAATTTTGGTTTTTCTATCAAATTTTTTAAAATTTTTAGTTTTTTTATGTAAAAATACCCGAACCCGAACTCAATCTATACCGTACCAAAATCTATACGGTAAATAAAAAAAATCTGAATATTTCTTAAACCAAAATAAAAAAAATATCAAAGTAGGTGAACCGGACTCGATAAAGTACCAGAATGTATCGTAAATCTATTTACCCAAAAATTGAATCTAAACCCGAACCAGAATAGAATTAATAACCGAATTTGTAACTGATATGTTTTTATTAATATTTAGTTTTTTTTTAGATTTATCTATCAAATTTTTATTAAATTTGAATTTTTAAAAATCTGTAACAAAACTTACTTTAACCTATTTTTAAAGGTTGTTATGAGCCATATGTTAAATTTTATCCTAAAGTTTTAAACATAGTCTAAATGAAAGTGTCTCCCGCTTTAATATATAAGACTAGGATTATACCGGCGTTATAACGCGGGATTCGATTGTTTTGATTGGGTTTCTAAATCGCGTTTATTTAGCTTGTTAGACCCGTGTTGATATTTTAAAATATGTGTTGATATTTTAAATTATTTTTTTCAAATTGTTGTTTTTTTCCGAACAGAAATCAATCTAAATTAGAGAAACCGAACCGAAAATATACCCAAATGGGTCCTAAATCTATAAATCAGAAAAATCAAATTCGAAGCAGAACCAAAATCAAATCAAGAATCAATTTTTTTTGCTTTTTAGAGTTTTCCAATTACTTTTTTAAATATAAAATATCCGATTCAAAGCTCGATTTATACCGAACTAAATTAGATGAATCGAATCCGATAAAATATCAAAATGTTTCCTAAATATATGTATCTGGAACATTGAATCCAACCCGTACCGAAACCGAATCAAATAACCGATACATTTATTAATTAAATTTAAACTTTTTCTTTTATTTTGAAATTTTATATAAAATATCCGATCTAGGGCTTGGTTTGTACCGAACTAAATTAGGTGAATCGAATCCGACAAAATACCAAAATGTTTTCTAAATATATGTATATGGAACATTGAATCCATCCCGTACTGAAACTGAATCAATATCTGATATATTTTTATTAAATTTTAACTTCTTTAAACTTTTTTCCATTAAATTTTATTAATTTTGAATTTTTATATTAAAATCTGTAACAAAATCTATCTTAACCTATTTTTAAGGGTTGTTACTAACCTTTGATTAAATTTTATCCTAAAGTTTATACCACAGTCTAAATGAATGTGTCTCCCGCTTTAATATGTAAGACTAGGATTATACCCACGCTATAGCGTGAGATTTGACTGTTTTTTTTAAC
Organism: Lepidium africanum; assembly: GCA_900406405.1. NCBI lineage: Eukaryota > Viridiplantae > Streptophyta > Magnoliopsida > Brassicales > Brassicaceae > Lepidium > Lepidium africanum. The sequence continues at coordinate 31,065 of OVAX01001741.1, read as the reverse complement.
CCGTGTTCATTTAGGTTTTTAGACCTGTCATCACCCGTCATCATATTTTGAATATTGTTTCCGAGATGTTATTTTAGAGGTCTGAAATGCTAACCGAAATCAACCTGAATTAAAAGAACCGGACTCAACAAAATATTCTAATGAGTTTTAAATCTATATATCTTACAAACCGAACCAAACATGAATTGGAACCAAATTTTTGTATTTTAGAGTTTTTCTAATATTTTTTTCTTAAATTTTGAATTTTATATAAAAATACTCGAACACGAACTCGATCTATACCGAACTGAACTCTGTCTGCAAAATAAAAATACCTGAATAAGTATACCGAATTAGATGCACCGAACTCGACAATATATCAGAATGGGTCCTAAATATATGTACCTGGAAAATCGAATCCAAACTCGAACTGAAACCGAATTTGTACCCGACATATTTTAAATTAAATTTTAGTTTTTAGAGTTTTTTCTATTAAATCATTATTAAATTCGAATTTTTATATAAAATTTGTAACAAACTACCTTAAGCCTATTTTTAAGGGTTGTTATGAACTTTAGGTTAATTTTATCCTAACCCACGCTATAGCGTGGGATTTTATTTTATTTTTCAACCTGTGTTCATTTATTTCTTAGACCCGTATTGATATTTTGAATATTGTTTTAGAGACTCAAAAACCAAACAAAAATAAACCTAAATTAGAAGAACCAAACCTGAAATGAACCCTACAAAGTATCCCAATGAGTCCTAAATTATGTATTTGAAAAACCGAATCCAAACCGGAACCAAATCAAAAACTAAATTTTAGTTTTTCTATGAAATCTTTTTTAATTTTAAATATTTATATAAAAATATCCGAACCCAAACTCGATATCTACCGTACCCAACTCTATCAAAAAAATAAAAATAATCGAATAAATCTTACACCTAAATAAGCAAAATAAGCAAAATGTGCCGAACCCGACAAAATACCAGAATGTGTTCAATATCTATGTAGTGGGACAATCGAATCTAAACTTAAACTGGATCCGAATCAATAACCAAATTTCTAATCAATATGGTTTTATTGTATTTTAGTTTTTTTAAGTTTTTTCTATTAAATCTTTATTAAATTTGAATTTTATATAAAAATCTGTAACAAAACAATCTTTACCTATTTTAAAAGTTGTTATGAACCATAGGTTAATTTTATCCTACAATTTATAACAAAGCCGAAATGAAATTGTCTCCCGCTTTAATATATAAGATACATGTACGAAAATCAAGATGTATTTTTAACCTTCAAACAAATAAAACTAAGACACATGAGAGTAGGATTATCATTCTTAAAAAAATATATTATTGAAATAAAATTTTAATGTGAAATGGACAAATTGAATCATCCCTCGACAATCAGATTCAGTTCGGTTTCAAATAGGAACCGGTCAATTTTAGGTTTTTTAGATAGAATATTTTCTTTCCTATATAGGTACCAAAACGATATTGGTGCAATTTTAATTTTAATCCATCTTATATATAAAAGTGAGAGACATTTTTATTTTTACCGTATTATAAATTTTAGGATAAAATTAATATATGGTTTGTAACAACTCTTAAAATAGGTTAAAGTAGGTTTCGTTATAAACTTTTATATAAAACTTGAAAACTAATAAAGATATAATGGAAAAAATGAAAAAATTATAATAAATAAAAATATATTAGGTATAAATTTGGTTCTTGATCCGATTCCGGTTCGAGTTTGGATTTGATTTTCTAATTACATAGATTTAGCACATATTATGATATTTTATCGGGTTCGGTTCATATAATTCGGTATTTTGATTATCTTGATTAAGACTTATTTAGGTATTTTTTTAATTTTTCGCATATGGTTCGGTTCGGTATAGTTCGACGTTAGATTTAAGTATTTTTATATGAAAAAATTAAAAAATTTTAAAAAATAGTAGAAAAATTTAAAATGCTTAAATTTGGTTTTTGATTTGGTTCCGGTTTGGATTCAGTTTTTGGGTACATAGATTTAGGATCCGTTTGGGTGTTTTATCGGATTCGATTACTCCAATTCGGATCGATTTCGGTTCAGGTTTCAGATATCTAAAACAACATCTCAAAAATAATATATCGAAATATCAAAATAGGTCTAACAAATTAAAGGAACATGGTTTTAGAAAAAGAATCAAAAAGATCAAATCTCATGTTATAACACCGGTATAATCCTAGTTCAGTTTTAAATTGCTTCGAGCAAAAATTGTGAGAACAAAAAAATTCTAAGTATCTGAAAACTAATTGAATACCAAAAAATACCAAAATTGAAGTTTTTCAAAAATTTTACCCAAAGATTACGTGAAATACCAAAATATCATCTAAAAGTTCATTCAAAAAACCTAAAACATATTCAAAATTACTTCAAATACTCGTATATATCTACATGTATTTGTATCAATTAGGTATCCATTCTATGTTAGGTATTATCTAATACCATGAATAGGTAAGTTCCATTGATTTTTTGGGTTCTAGATATTATCCAATATCCATAATTTTTTAGGAGTATTATGTTCAAGCCTAAATTGAATTTTGTGAATGCGTGAAATCGCTTTTCAAAGCATTAATAAATGAGCCTTTTGGAGGTTTAATCCGATTTGAATAGAGCCGACTCTGACCTAAAGCAGGTAAAACTCTTGTTTTAGGCACAAAAATAATATAAAAATTTAAAGGGGCATCAAATTTTAAGAAAGTTGTTTGTAGTGCAGTGGTTGTGGATGAGTTCAAGTTGTAGGATTATTATATTGGTTTTATTAATGTTTTGCTTTAGGCACACTACGATTGGCCGGGCCTGCCTTGAACGTGATGTGGAACAAGATACTACTAGCAAATCATTTGTACGAAAATACTAATAGTAAATCTAAGAAAAGTGAAAGTACTAATAGTAAATCTAAGAAAAGGGAGAATAAAATATTAACTCGGATCAAAACTGCGACAATAAATCCTCTAATATGCATTATTTCTTTTAGGTGATAGCTTGTTTTCCTGTAAAGTTGATCAAATGTCAATGTGAACTCATTCTAAAGACTTTCCATATGTATATGAATAACTAAACCAAGAAAAATAGGATCCCATAGAAAAGGAAACCAAATAACAGTTTAATATGTGACTAAGTCACAAAATATTATTAAATAGTTACAAAAATAATCAAATAGTTATAATTGAGTCCTGAATTATCTAGTTTCAATTTTTTTTCAATGGCTACTACCGTAGATAATACATGATTTAATTCACGGCTAATTAATAATGTTTTATGGCCATTTGATAATTATCGTAGCCTTTCCATATAAAATATTACACTTTCCGATAAATATACCATTCTGGAATGAATTTATAATGGTTTTCTGTCTGAAACCGTCTATTTTTTGTAGTTAATTGTTAAATCTCTTTTTAGAAAAATAAATTAATTCTACAGCAAAGAGCGTGGTTACTTCTGTCTGAACTCGAGTTTTCTTAGATACACCTACCATCGAATTCCAATTAGTATCAAGTAGTGCTTATGTATGTAATTAAGTGATTAAATAAACATATGAGAGAGAGTAGCAAAAACAGCTCCTGAGACTGCCTCTGCACGCTCCTCGTTCTCAGAATTAGATTTCGTACACCTGATCCATTTCTTTACTTCACTTTTAAAGATCTTTTACTTTATTACAAATTTCTATACGTATAAAGTGGTTTTTATTCCCACCAAAAAAAAGAAGTGGTTTTTATTGTATTTTATTTCAAGTATTTTGGATATGATTTTTTTTTCGTTAAAAGGTATTCTATTAACTAAATCAAAATTTGGTATGTTTACTTACAAGAAACGCTCTGTACAAGAGCCAAGGGAATAAACATAAATAAGCCCAATAAACATGAATATTCAAAATTTGGGTTGTTTACTTATATTGGATATGGAAATATTCCTAATATTTTGTAGATTATGTTGTAACAATCTTTTGGGTTTTAGGTCCAACTCTCTTGTATATATATCTTCTTGTATAATAAAATACACACATTTTTCCAAACTATTATATGGTATCAGAGTATGATTAAAAACCCTGGTCTATGCCGTCATCTTTTTTTTCTTCTCTTCTTCGTTGCCTCGGTTTTTGTTATCGAAAAACAGGCCCCTCTTTTCTTCTACCTTATAATCGTTGAGTCATGTATGACACAACCATTTCTACCATTTTTATATCTAGCGCAGTAGTGCGTGCAACTACACCTTACACCATTTATCCCTCCAATAACCCGGGTTCTCTAATTACTCATGTTCTTCTTCGAAAAGATAACTATTCTGAGTGGGCAACAGAGCTCTCTAATTCTCTCCAAGCCAAACAGAAAATTGGATTTATTAATGGTTCAATCACCAAGCCCACTACCGAACCCGATTTTTCTCGTTGGGTAGCTACTAACTCCATGATTGTTGGATGGATTCGTACATCCATTGATCCTCTAATTTGCTCCACTGTTACTCATGTTGGTGATGCCAATAAACTGTGGGACTCTCTTCACAATCGTTTCTCTGTGAAGAGTGGTGCTTGTCGCCACTTGCTTGAGGACCAAGTCATGAATTGCAAGCAAAACAGACAAACAGTTATCGAATACTATGGCAAATTGTCCAAATTATGGGAAGAAATTAACAATCTTCATTCTACTCCAGCGTGTATCTGCGAAGTTGCTTCGAATTTAGAGAAAGAAAGAGAAGATGCTAGGGTACACAAGTTTCTCTTTGGACTCAATGACTCGAGGTTTGGTTCTCTTTATTCTCAGATTATCAATCAAGAGCCCTTTCCTGACCTAAATTCGGTTTACTCTCGTGTGATTCTTGAGGAACAACACTTGGGTCTCTATGTGTACGAAGGAAACATCTCAGGATGCTATTGTATTTTTGTTTTAGACTGAGTCTAATAAGGTCACTCCCACCACCGCTGCTATTCAAAAAAAATGATCTTTTGATACTCCCTCAGTTGTACTCACTGCAACCGTAAGGGGCACAACATATCCTAGTGCCTCCTTTACCATGGGTACCCTGAATGGTACTTAGAACAACAACAACAACCTTCGTGTGGCTTTTCTCAAACCCGTGGTCGTGGAGGTCGTGGTTCGTCTGGTTTGCATGGAAGAGGTCATGCTAATACTGTCAACATTGTCTCTCAATCCTCTAACATTGCCTCTCTGCCTTCGTCTGAACAAGTTGCCACATTGATCAATCGACTCAAGAATAAACAAACAACATTCTCCACTGATCATGTTTCTGATAAAACAAAATTTACTAATGTTGTTCTTGATACATGAGCGTCACAACATATGATTGGTGACAAGGCTATATTACATGAGCTTCGTCCTATTTCGAGTTTAGATGTGACGCTTCATGATGGGCGTGCGTCCCGTGTTACCCACGTTGGGAGTATTCTTTTGAAAGACTCCTATACTTTGCGTGATATGCTTTATGTTCCCAGTTTTAACTACACTCTGATTTTGGTCCATAAGCTGATTAAACAGACTGGGTGTATTGCTATCTTTACTGATACTTTGTGTGTCTTACATGACCATTTTATGAAGACCCTGATTGGAGCCAGTGAAGTGAGAGAGGGGGTATACTACTTTACTAGGGTTACAGTGGTAAGTTCTCCTCGTGTTGTAGCATTGAAGTCGTCTACTACTACTCTTTGGCACCGTCGTCTTGGTCATCCTTCTACTAAAGTATTGTCTTCTTTACCATATTTGAATAATGTGGCTGTCGATTTAGAGCATGCTAAGGATTGTGATATTTGTTTTCATGCCAAACAAACTCGTGTTTTTCATTAAAGTGCCAGTAAAACTTGTACTTCTTTTGAGTTAATTCATTGTAATGTCTAGGTTCCATATCGGACATAATCTTCTTGTGGTGCTTCTTACTTTCTCACGGTTATTGATGATTTTTCACGCACCTTTTGGGTCTTTCTGATGATGGAGAAATCTGAAGTTCCAAAACTTATTCAAAATTTTTGTGTGATGAGTTTGAGACGATTTGGCAAACATGTCCTAACTGTTATAACTGACAATGAAACCGAGTTTATGAATACCGAGATGCGTACCTACTTTCAACAACAAGGCATTTTACATCAGACATCTTGCATGGACACACCTCAGCAAAATGGAAGTGTCGAACGCAAGCATCATCATATCTTGAATGTCGCTAGAGCATGTCTTTTTCAAGCAGATTTGCTGGTTAAGTTAAGGGGAGAGAGTATATTGACTGCTGCGTTTCTTATTAATCCAACATCGACATCCTTGCTTAAGGGCAAGACACCTTACAAGATACTGCATGATGCACCTCCGAGTTATGACACACTCCGTGTTTTTGGATGCTTATGTTATGCGCATTGTCGTGCCCGCGACAAGGATAAATTTGGCTTAAGGAGTCGAAGATGCATATTTGTGGGGTACCATTTAGGAAAAGGCATGGAATTTTTATGATAGTTATAAGGATAAGTCTTTGTACGGTTGGGATGTTATGTTTAACGAATCTGAGTTTCCTTCGCTTGTTCGTGATTCATCTCAACCTCATGTGTTCCTGTGGATACATTGGATTGGCATGATGATTTTGATGTTAATTCGCTTATTGTACATACTGTAGTAACTTCTCCAACTCTGCTGCCTGACTCTCCACCTTCCACGCTGATATACATGTATTTTACCCCACTTTAGCTGCACATTTCACATCTGTTTGAATTCATTCTCATTGCATATTCAGCATTTTAGAGTCCTTTTAGGCTTGCATTGCATTCATTATGCATACACGTTGCATTTGGAGCATTTCAGGTACTTTTGAGCTTATTGGAGCATTCTGGAGTGGATTTGGCACAAAGACTGTAAGGATTAGCCTAAGAAAAAGCACTTGAACAGAAGACCTTGCAAACTGAAGATTTCACACGCTTCTTCACTCCAACTCACCAGTCAGAGTGAAGAGTGCCAATATCCTGAACCAGTCAGAGTGAAGAGTGTTAGTATCCTGACCCAGTCAGAGTGAAGAGTGCTAGTATCCTGACCCAGTCAGAGTGAAGAGTGCTAGTATCTTGAAGGCTAAAGACTCAAGCTCGCTTGGAGACCAGCGAGTGCAACAAAAAGAACCAGGCCAGAGTTTAATTCGCAGCCTAAACTCGCCTGGAGACCAGCAAGTGCAACAGAAAACCAAGCCAAAATGACAAATCATGGAGCACTCGACACCCAGACTCGCCATGACACCAGCGAGCTGAGATTTTTGGGAAGTGACTGAAGCTCAATGCCATGACTCGCACTCAACTTGCTAGTGAGCACTGAAGCAGCATCAACCGACTTCATTATTTTGACTGACCTTACCTGATGCTGACTCAGACTAGGGTTTTTTATGTTTGGGGATCTGTAAATACCCCTGAGGGTGAAAAAACGTTGTAACTTAGTTTTTGCTTCTTTTAGAAAGATCAGAAACACCTTTTTACTACCTTTGTGATTGTTCTTTGCCTCTTTGAGGAAAACCTTGCATCTTTGATGAAAACCTTGCATTTTTAATGAAATTCAAGTTTGGTTAGTTTGATCTCGTTTTTAGCTCCGTTTTTAGTCTTCCTTTTGTATGCTTGAGTTTGTGCTTCTCACCATGCTTAGTGAGTAGTTTGCTTAGGGTTTTGCGAGGAGATGGAGTAGATCTAGGTCTGACCATGGGATTTCACTCTTTATTGATTAAATTTTGCCATAGGTCTTGCTAGATTGAATGGTCTTAATGCTTGTCTCAACCTGATCACTTGAAATATGATTTGTAGCTGTTATGCCTAAAAGGTGCTTGATGATATGATACGCTTAGTTTGATCTAGGATTTGCTCTTCTGACCCAAGAGATTGGTCGTTCAGAATTTTAATTGGTTTTTTAGGATTGTTTCTTTATGATAGTCTGAGTGTGTAATCACTAAGAGATTTGAGTTAGGTTACGCTCAGGCTGAGATATCTTGATCATGAGAATAGCTTGATTGTCTGATTTTTGAATCCTTAGCCTAAGACTTGCTTAATAGGTTGCTAATTAAGATCCCAAACCCATGGTTAGGCTGAGATTGTTGACTCTACTCTCCTCATGACCCCGTTTTTGCCATTGATTGCATTCGATTTATTGCTCTGTTTTGTTTGGATTTCTCTGTTCTCAGCACTCTGTTTTTAGTACTGCTCAGTATTCATACTCTGTTTTTCATCCTGATAGTTGATTGTGACAGAATCACCTTGTTTGATTTTGCTTGAATTAGAATAGCTCTCTATACCCTTAGTGATAGCAACACACTTTGGTCGATACCTATTGTACTACAATAGATTTGACTATATAGGCTTAAAACCTTGTTATCACACGCCACCACCTGTTGTTCCTTCCAATGTTGAAGACTCTCCGGGTCTTTCACAATTTCTTTGTCGTGGAAAACGACAACAAAAACCTTCAGTTTTGCTCAAGAACTATGTTACCAATACAGCCATACTTGCTGCTGCTGCTACTGTACCCTCTCTCACTCAAACACACTCTAATCTTGGTCCTTCAACAACGGTTCCAAGTACTTCTTTGTATCCCATTGCCAACTATGTTTCTAACTCTAAATACTCTTCTCGTCATCAAGCATTTTTGATAGCTCTTACTACCTTACGTGAACCACGTACAAGGGACACCTTACTCCTGATCCTCGGTTGACCGAGACTCTTTTCAGCCTTGGCGCGAAAGGAAAGTTCCGATCTTAGGTTAAAATTCTTACAATCTCTGGTGCTGAGCTAGTAGCCTGATGGAATTGTGACCTCATGTCTTCCATCATCTTATACATCACCACTGCATCCATCGTGGTTGACGCTTGCTGTCCTAGTGTGTGTTGAGCTGCAAGTTGCTCATCACCGACTACGTTGGCTGTGTGTAGACTTGGTACTTCTTCAAATATATTTCTCTGGACACTAGCAATCACTCCTTCATCCATCCTGTTATTTTGTTTAATCGGGAGGCTGCCTCCGTTTAGTTGAGACTCAATCCTATCAAGTATTTCAGAGTTTCTTCGTTCATAAGCTTTGTATTGCGCTATCATGTTGCACACTAAACCTTCAATTGAAGATGGTCCTTGAAGCAGACCAAGGAGTTCAGTAGTCTCGCGGGAGTTCTCTCGGTTCTCCCCTTGAGTTTGAACAGAGTTCAAGGGCGATCCAATGGGCGGATCGTTGTTTTCTTGGAGGTTGGTCTCCCTCCTTTCTGGCGAGTTAATGGTGATTTCGTCATCCACCATTCTTCTCACGTATATTCTCTTTGCTCTTAGGTTGAGAATTCCTTCAATGTCTTCCCCACAGACGGCGCCAACTGTTCGAACCGGGTTTAGCACAATGTGGTTAAACCGCGATTCTGATTAAGGTTAGGAAGATTGGGCAAGGATTCCCTCGATATTTAGAGAGAAAGAATGTAACGCAAGATATGGTTGACGAATAGGTTTGTATTGCTAATTGAGTGCCAAAAAGCTAATCTCATTTTTGGAGGATCTGCTCCTCTATTTATAGAACATAGAGGCAGTTACAAAGTAGATTGAATAAAGGAAAATATAAAATTTTCAAAATTTGATTTTATCTAGAAGATTCTAGCTAGATTTTCGGAAATTTTCCTTGTCATAATAGAAAAATTTTCATTTCTTTGTTTGATGACGTGTCGTCCGACTTCCTTTAAGTTTTAGTGCGCTTCTGAGAAGGAATTCTTCCGAGTTGACTAGAATATCCGAGTTGAGACTTCAATATCATTTCCGATTTGAACACTTAGCGTGTTGGGCCTATTGTTTCCCGTGGACCAAAGTAGGATCTCAGATCCACCTCCAACAGTCCGCATAAATATAAATAACTTCAGTTTGACAAAAACAAAAATAACTATACATATGTAAAAAAATTAATAAAATCTAATACCGTGCAACCGCACGGGACATCATCTAGTTATATTCATAAACCAAAAGCATCTACCACTCGACTACAAAAGACTATATATATATATATATTCTTAAATTGTGAGAACTGGCAATAGCATATAGACTAGATTCTATCTCTGTTTTTTTCAACATTTGGATCGACAAGACCCGATCCATAGCCTAAAGCCCAGCCATAAAATTCCTTTTTTAAGCTACCCTAATGCATCATGCAGGAATCAAACCGTGGTGCCAAGTCATTAGCTGGATCATCCTAACCACCAGACTGAGAGCAACTCGGCAAAAGATTTTATCTATAAATTACATATATTAGATTTACCCTATATTAAATTTTTTACTATATAATATATATGTATATAGGGTTTTCACAATATAATCAATTCAAAAATATATGGATACTATGTTGTAACCCGACCACTGCCGGTCTCTATTCAAGTTCGACGAGCGGGTGGCGACTATGTTCAACCCTCAACTTTTTCTTGCAACCCTCGACTATGTTGACAATACCGAAATCTATACAACTAGGGTTTTTTTTTTGGTTCTTTTCTCTATTTCCATTCTAAATGGGTTTTCTGATGAACCAAACTTTTAGACTGAGATTATTACAAAGTACCTCTTATCTTTATGTGTAATTACCTTATTAGAATGAGCTTGGAGGACATGAACATTTTGATAGGCTTTAGACATAATTATTCTAGATATTTACTGATTCTTAGATCTTTTAAGTAAGTTTTATTTTACTATATGGAATCTAGATCTTAATGTTTTCTCCTACTGCTGCTAATACCTATTGGGTTTAAGGATGGTTTTATCAAAACTCAATAAGAGTGGTTTAATGAGCCATATTTTGTTTATTCAATTGCCCCTTGTGACGAGATAACTAGGAGTAATCCCAAATTGGTGTAGATTCGAAATTGGCACTCCAACATTTATCCAAAATTTCTAGTGTAACCGGAGTTTTTTTCGTTTGGAAGTTTTTATTTTGTTTCTTATACTATTTTCGAATACGATTTGAATTTGTTAATTCTTTAAAATATTGTAATACCAAATTTAAAATCTAATAAAAACAGAGTGACAAAAAAAAACAAAACGAAAATATTAGATACCAAAAGATATGTGAATTGAGTTTCATAATTTATCATTATAATAATATATTATATGTCACACACAATTGTAACTCTACGTAATATATGATGACTCATACATGTGAAAGTTTAGTATTTACAGACACGGGTAAACGATCCAAATCTCCTTCAAAACTATCAAAAGTAGTTAGATGCATCTAGTTCTTTGTCTTGACAAACTCGACCGTATGAAAAGTTTAACAATCTAATTTCTCCTCCAAAATAATTTGAATATTAATTTCCCCCGGGTGATTTGAGTTAGTTAAATAGATTTAACCGATAATAGATTGGTGTCTCGTGAGTATATACCATACCAAAACACTTAAAAGAGTAAACATACTTGGTTTTGGTATGGTATATGCTCACGAAACACCAATCTAATATCGGTTAAATCGATTTAACTAACTCAAATCAACCGGAGGGAGAAATCAATATTCGAGTTAATTTGGAGGAGAAATTAGATTGTTAAACTTCTCGTATAGTCAAATTTGTCGAGGCAAAAAACTGGGTATATCTATTTTTTTTTTATAGTTTCGAGGAGGATCAAGATTGGTGACCCTACAAAGACTAAATTACTATTTATATGCTTCAAAGTTTAGTACTTGAAACTTGTGTTTCTTATGTCTCAGCTTTTTTCACTAAGTTAAGTGAGTGTCGCTACATTATCTGCAGTTTAAAGAGTTCAAGTGGGACCTAAAAGAGCAACCTGGTGACCACGTGGGTTTGTTTCCGACCAATCACATCTCGAGTCCCAACACAGAATCAGATTGTTTTCCTCACTGTGGTTTTTTGCAGTCGTTGAATCCTAAAATGAAATCAATTTCCAGATGTCAACCATCAGCGTCAGTGTAATATTTTGAAACTTTAAAAGAAAATTACTACAAAACAATAATCATTTACCAATTTGTTCCAACAGACTACAAATCAATTTTTTCACGAGCAAAAATAAACTACAAATCAGTTTTTCTCCAACAATTTTAAATTTATTTTAAAAATTTGAAAGCCAAACTGGAAACAAATTCAGACAATTTGTGAATAATAGCCACTTTCCTAGATTATTCATCATCTTCAGCAGTTTAGAGCTATTTGTCGCAAATTCAATATAAAGATGATAAACTCCTCCAACTTTTCCCCAAAGAATCTGAATAATAGTTACAACCTAGATCGGAATCTAATCTACAAATCTAAATTAGTACATAATAAAACTCTTATACTATAAAAAACCATAGCGGAAATTGACGGTAATTCTGACGACATTCTGACAAAACATAACGGGAAAATGTGATCCGTTGACGCCATCAGAAAACTGTAAACCGTGGGTTTTCGTCAGATATATAACCGATGGCAACCGATGAATATTATCCGATTTTAAATTAAAAATAATAAATAATAAAAATATTATCCGTCAGTTTTTGTGGTTATATATCTGACAGATGCTGACGAGTATTACCCGATTTTTCATTAAAAATAAAAATAAAAATAAAAAATAATACATGTTGATTTCCGTCGGTTATATATCCGACGAAAATCGATGGGTATTACTCGATTTTTAGTTAAAAATAAAATATACTAAAAAACAATACATGTTGGTGTCTGTCGGTTATATATCCGACGGAAACCGACAGCTATTATCTGGTTTTTAATTAAAAATTAATAAAAATTAATTTATGTAGGTTATATTTCCGACGAAAACCAACGACAATTATCTAATTTTTAAATAAAAATATAAAAAATAATAAAAATAACGCATGTCGGTTTCGACAATAACCGACGGCATAACCCCAACGAATACCGACGAGATTTTTGTTGGATTGCTGTAGTTGGTGTTCGTTGGTTATGTCTGATGTCTTTTGACGGAAACTTGATTTCCGACGATGTTATACCAATGAAAACTTGATTTTCGATAATGTTATACCGACAACCATTCTTTATCGATTTTTGTCGAAAATGCGGCTTTTCTGACAGCTTCCGACAAAAATGGTTGTCGGAATTAGCTGTGTGTTTCTTGTAGTGCTATAAGTTTTTTTTTTTCCGAAAAAGTTTTATAGTCACATATATATGCTTGATTTTTGAAATTTAAAAGCCTTTTCTCGAATATTATTTTATTTTTTTAATTTACAAAATAATGTACAAAATCTTATATTGTTTTTAGTCAAATATCAAGATACATAACTAAAGCTTGAACTTTGAGTCCTTGGAACTTGAACTCTGGTTGCAATTGTACTATATGTTGTTGCCAAGAGTTCATTATTTGAATTCATTAATAGTTGATCATGTTTGTGCAATTTTTATAATATTATAAAACCACTAATACTACATTAACTTTTATGTAAGAATAAAAATATTGCATTAGTCAGTTGAGTTTTTCCTAGCATTTTTTTTCTTTATACAAAGATAATATCCACGACCAATATCGATATGTATCATGATTTTTTTGGGGAATGCACACATACAATTATTTAATTTATCTTCTTCAAATTTGACATACAATTCTTCAGCCTTCACAATCTTATAGTTTATGTGTAACTTTATCAAATGATATACCTAAATTTCTTTAACTAAACATATACATAAATGTACATTATCTATACATACATAAAAGACAGATTGCTTATCTAACATATTAACATATCTTTGATATTTGTGAAGAAGTAGGTGATCTATTTGGCTTGCTCCTGATTTAGCTAAGCACTAGGTGGGTGAGTTTGTATCTCATCTGCTCCCGTTGGAGCATTTAGGCTATAGATTAGATATTGTTGATCCAAAAAAAATGTATATATATATTTTGATATTTTAAGAATTGAATACATCTCACTCGTAATCACAGTTGATAATTTTAACATTACTATAACTAAATAGGAAATCTATTTAATGGTTAAATGTTCATTTAAATAGCCTTTTAACAAGAGTTTAATTCGAGGAAATTGGGTTGTCCTGTGTGATAAAATTTGGAGTCTGGGAGTTTGAATTATAGATCAGGTCTTTTTGTCCATCCGATTGTTTATAAAAAGAAAACTGAATCTTAGTTCCGGTTTTTTATTTCGGTAGTCTTGATTTGTCTCCAATATCACAATATATCTCTTTGCCTCTTGGAATTAAAAACTGAATATACGCTGTGCAGTTGATAATTCAAAGTGTTACATATATATATATATATGAACTATGGATGGAGACCACAATGCTAGAGCTAGGCTTCACTTATCTACCTCTAAACCACCATCTCACCTAGTCCAACATAAAATCAAACATTTGGTTTGCTCTCCGACATAATTATACGCTCTCACTTTTCTCCTGCACGATCACAAATTGAACTGAACGTCTGTCTTTATAGATATATCTGTATTTGAAGGGTTTTGAGAATCAAGTAAGACCGTACAAGTTGTTATACGTTATATGATCTTAGCTCTTTGATGGAGTTACTTAATGAGACGTCTCAGGCTGGCTTAGTTGCAGCCTAACCTCTGCCTGCGATTCATCGGCTACATCTTCTAATTCACGTTGTCTAAATCCATTTGTGCTTGACGTTGCATTAGCCTGAGAGACCAATTACAAGAATACTAAGTATCTGTAATCTTTTATAGTTAAGCCTGTCTAGTTTCAAAAAAAAAAAGGAAATATACAATAATCTTGTCTTGTTTCGAGTAGAAATTTTTGACATATAAGTGATCGTTGTAACAAATGACATCCTATTCAATTGAATGGATAGACTACAAAACAACAACCGATTTCCGACATAAAATTCTGTCAGATACAGGCTTCTCCGACAGATAAAGTTCATTCGTTCTTAGTCGTGTGAAATCGAAAATCCGACTATTACAAAGATAAACAATTGGTATAAGTAAAGTAAAATATACTTACAAAGAAGTCTCATTAAGAAATTCTAGATCAATGCTTTTGATGCAGAAGTTCTCAAAGTATTCTCATATCAACAAGCTTTTTGAGGATATAAAAAGCATTGACCTAGAAGTATATTCGTAACTAAAAAGAGATTAACCCTAAGAGCGTAGTTTTCTCTAACCTTGTTCTTCTCTTTTACGCTTAAGAGGTTCATCAAACTCACCATATATTCATAACAAGTTGCAACTTAGAGTAATGAAGTTTGAGTTTTTGTTTACCTTTTTACGTAGTTCAACGTTTTCGTGATGAAACCTTTGTACTTTTTTCGACAATTCGAGGTTTTCATGATGAATAAGATCCCTCTGCAATAGATCATGAACCAAATATAAGAATTTGGATTAATCTAAAAAGTGACCTTAGATGATATATGTGTTTACATTAAATTCAACGTTACATTTTTGGTTAGTTCTTTGATTTCATTAGTCAATAATTGATCCTGCAAAATCCGTAAAAACAATAATTAGTTTGAAATTCATTCCTTCAATCAAATATGATCAATACATCATGATTCAAGACAAACGATCTTAGAGTAATTAATACATAGAGATATAAACCTTTCTCATACGGATTCCACGTAAACTCATCTCAAGTTGGCTCTCTAGATTGTGTAGCTCCTTAACACTCAGACCATCTAATTGCTCTCCTGTTAGTTGCCTGCTTCATTACAAAAGTTTATTTTGTATATATTTTTCAGCTTTATGTTTACACAAAATGCATAGAAAAATATGACTATATACATTATATATGTGTGCATAGGCCTAGGCATAATACCCGATACCCGAACCGAACCCGACCAGAAATTTCGGGTATCGGGTAGTTCCCGAAACCGAACTATTACCCATTGGGTCCATTTTGTTTGGATCCGTGGGTACGGGTAATGCCCGAACCCGAACCGATACCCGAATGGGTACCCAATTACCCGAACACATATATAAAGTTTAATAATTTTCGAATATTTAGGTATTTTAGATATTTTTGAGATACTTTTGAGATATTTTTTAGGTATTTGAGTGTATTTAAGGTATTTTAAAATATTTTGGATAATTGTTTTTTAGAAACTGATAGTTTACAAATATTTAAATATTTTTAAGGTATTTTTGGATTTTTCTTTTGGTATTTTTTTGGTTTTAGAATAAATTTTTTTTTTTTTTTTTAATTTTCGGGTATTACCCGAACCCGATGGGTATAACCCGAACCCGAACCGAAAAAAAACTTACACGATCGGGTAATAAAATCGTAAACCCACAAACCCGAACCCGATAGGGTATTACCCAAACCCGAACCCGAAACCCGAACCCGATAGAGTATTACCCAAACCCGAACCCGAAACCCGAATGCCCAAGGCTATGTGTGCATATGAGTTAAACTTATTTCTAAATGTATACACATAATTTACTTCCCAAAAATTATTTTTTTTGCGTTGAAAAATCATAAATTTTCACAAAATTTACGCAAATGGATACCGATGATTTTCTTGCAATGAGTGTAATTCTCTCCGTAGAATGTCTGCCTCTCTCTGCCAAAACTACAACAAGCGATTCACAATCACACTCATCAACTTTCAATCTCAAGTGATAGTAAACTCAACTTTCACACTCATTAATTTAGTACATTATGTTGTGTGATTTGTGTTAATTATATGTACCTTAGCTTCTGATGCAGGGTTTAGTAGTTGTTGCTGCTCCATCTTGGTCTTATTGAATCGTTCAATAGCAGATTTCACACTGTTCATGTCAAGATGTTTTCAACTTATAACTAGTTCATAGCTTGTTTCCTTGCAGCAAGATAGTATATAGTTTTATCTCCATTGCTAATCACTATAAGAAATATTCCAATATATATTCAACAGACAAAATCTGTCAGAAAACCATTTGGAATAAGATTTCCCGACTGATTATGGCCCTCTTATATAGGCCCTTGGAAAAATCTATTGACCTATCGAGAATCGTGAAAAGAAAAATCCTTAAAATCCTTGAGAAAAATTCACATTTTTCAAATTTATCATGTAAATTTTTTAAGATTGTCATGGCATAAGATTAACAAGATGATATATACATTCATACATTTTTTCATGACGATGAAGTTTCATATATCTATGTGTATATAAATAGCTAAGTACAAGATTCATTTACATATGAAAACTTCTAAAATAAATATGAATGATTCAAATTTGAATACCTATATAAAAAGTTTTTTTCCCAGTAGTTTTAGAAAACTGCAATAAACTATAATAATACAATATATATGATTATAAATACAGAGTCACCTAATACAATAAACACAAAATATTGAGATTTGTAATCATTTATTCAAGTATATGAGTAAAAAGTAAACAGATTTCATATTATCTCCAGACATATTTATGGTGATCAATGTCACTCTTTTAGTTTTTCAAAGTTGTACTTGTTTTAGCTTTTATGTACTATCTCCTTAATTTACTTCTCAAATATGTTTCCAAATTTGGAAAAGATGCACTCTCACTCCAAACACACAATTAACAACACTGACACAAATGTCCACACACATACACATAATTAGCCATGGCCCTACTAATTAGTTCTTCTATAAAATTATAGTCATCTTCTTTACTTAGTATTTTGCTGTGTCCTGTCAAAGTAAGTTTCATCTCCAAATATTTAGTTGTAGTTAGGAGCTATAAATATATATTGATACATTGAACGTTATATGAACAGAAGATGCACAAGATTGTACATCAAAAATGAGCAAATCACATCTCTGATTGAATTAATCCAACCAATTACAAAAAGACTCGTACATGATATATATTATATAAGTAATGAGACCTATAAGTTATTAGTACTTAACATATATACTTCCATGAAAATCTATATATATATATATATATATCTTTGTATGTAGATATATCTATGGATTGAGTTAGAGGAGAATAGAAACCTGGAGCTGGCAAAGTCATAGAGCTTATCGGTATTGGAGAAAATGATGAGACCAACTTCAGCATCACAGAGAATAGCAAGTTCTTTAGCTTTCTTGATGAGACCCTTTCTTCTTTTCGAGAAAGTTACTTGCCTACTCGTCGAATCATCGATTCTCTGGATCAGAATCTTCCCTCTCCCCATCAATTTTAACCTTATTGTTGATCTTTCTCTCGATTTGGTGATCTTATTTGTTCTAGGGTTTTTTCTAGATCTTCAGAAGAGCAAAGGAGATGAAGAAGAACGAATCAGGAGAGAGAGAGAGAGCAAGGACGAGAAAGAAAAAAGAAAATAGTAACCTATTCATGAATAAACAAAATATTATGTGTAAATATACTCCGTAATGCACATGAGATAGAAGAAAGCTATTATAGATTATTTAAATGAAGGTTTAGTAAATTTACATCAAAACTGAAATGAAAAGCTTATTTGATCCCCTTTATTTTTTTTTAAAGGAAAAAAAAGGTTTAATTACAAAACAAAATCGTAAGTAATAACAAAAAGGTAAATAGCTTTAAGATAATATACATGTAATAAAATCAAAAATAATTATGAGGATATAATTTGACAAAAAAATTAAAAGCTATGTGAATATCTATGCATAGTCAAATATTCACAAATTTGGTTTTAGGGTCGATGAATTATAACCTCATGAAAACTATTTATTAGATTTGTTGGGAATGAAACTTCGACATTTGTCTCTAACTATATAAAACTTACGAAATGATTTTATAACCACATACTGCTGTTATAAAAAATGAAAAGTTTATTATATCGATAGTTTTCTGAAAATGATATGTTAAAATTTAGTTTTAATTAAGGCAAAATGGACAAACTGAATTATGTTATTCATGAAATCAGTTCTTCAACAAAACAAAATAAAAAAAAATGACAAAAAACTATTTTTTTTTTCGTATTTCGATGTAATAATTTTTTATAAAAAAAAAATTAACTAACTCTAATATTTATTTGTCAAAAATGCTTCACGCAAAAAAATATAGAAGTTTTTGTTTTGTTTTACATCGTTCCCAACAGAACCAAACTACGTTTCCTTTCATTTTTTTTTATACCATCGAATTTCGACAAAAATCATATAGTGATTATTTAAATAATTAGGTAAAATATACATGACTGTAACACATGAAAGAGTAGCAGAAACAGCTCCTGACACAGCCAATTTTGGAAATGCCTCGGCACGCTCTTCCTTCTCAGCGTTAGATTTCGTACACCTGATCCATTTTCTTTACTTTATTTTAAATATCATTTTCACTATTACAAATTCCTATACTTTGCCATAAAAGTGTATGTATGTATTAATTAAAGTGGTCGACTAGTAGTTAATTTAGTTTATGTTTAACAATAAGATCAATATGACCAACAATATTTTTACTGCCAGACTCCAAACAATATTATGTAAATTACAAAACTCTCTAAAGTAAAGTCCCACACTACAGAAAAATAAGTAATTTATTCATTGATACTTATAGGGTTACAATGAACATTATGAGTCTACAGCCACCTATTTAGAAGAATTGCTAACAATATTATCATAACGTTTTTGGTAATGTTTTGGTAATGTTATATGTTTATTTTCAAATTAGTTGCAAAATATTTATAGTTATCATCGTAAATTCTCCATTACTTCTTATATTACTCCTATTAAACCTCTATTAGTAATTTAGTTTCTGTAAATACTAAACTTCACACAAAATACTATCAATTTACACAACTTGTTATCATAATTTGCAGTATAATGTTAAATATATCAATCTCGTGTTATAATACTATTATTGGATTACTTAGCATCATAAATCATCATACGTCGTTTTATCTCTTTTGATACCACTATTCATTTTACTGTTTTAATTTTAATTAGATTCACTGTTGCGGATAAGAATACAGGGTTAAATTAGGAAACAAAATTTAGATTGCCAATTAACATATTAGTATTGTCATTTTGCCAATTTCACAATTATATGTTGTTATTTCGCAAATTTACCCTATTTTTAACTACATATATTTAGATTCAAACTCTATTATTTTTTTTTCTGCTTTATATGTGTGTATATACTTCCAATATGATAGTCTCTTAAATATAACCGATAAACCAAAGTCAAATTACAAAAGATATGTGAAGTTTCATAATTCTTCTATATAATTATATATTTAGTTAAGTTCACCATCATAGATTTACCTAAAAGATTATTATTATTTTTATAATATATGTGAAGTTTAGTACTTACAGAAACTAAATTACTAATATTAGACTACTTACAATGGTAAGGATTGTGGGTGTTGAAAAAAAATATTCAAGTGTTAAATAAAATTAGAATACCGTAATAGTTTGATTTTGGTTTAGGTGGCATCAACGACGTGAATCAATTTCAACAACATGAATTTGGATTGCTATGACACGTGTCACTTTTGTAGTGATTACCTTTTTTAATAATAAATAGATAAGACACGTGTCGTGTTGTGATTCGTTATTGAGATTACAGATTTTTTACACCTCAATCATTTGAGAACAATTATCTTATACAATATTTAATATAATTTTATGAAATGTATACCAAAATTTATTATTTTTCATTCTCTATAAATAGAGACTAGTTTCACTCAATTCAAATACACACAAAAAAATTATATTTTCTACTATATTTTTGTTATCAATCTATTTTTTAGGAAATAGATTTTAATAATAACCTCTCCCAAAATTCTTCTAATTACCCTTTTAACTACCAAATCCGAGTTCCGTGATTCAAATGTACATCACGAATTGCAAGCTAATCTGGTTAAACACATATGGGCGAAATTCGGAATGTTTAGTGGTTAATGAACTTATTAAGTTTCTGTATTTTATTAGTTTTATTGTTTGCTTATTTTCAATTATGTGTGTTTTATTTGGATTCTGTGTGTATTTAATTATGTGTATTTCATTAATTGTATCGTATTTGTATGTTAAGTTTTCGTATTTTTTTGTTTTAA
Organism: Lepidium africanum; assembly: GCA_900406405.1. NCBI lineage: Eukaryota > Viridiplantae > Streptophyta > Magnoliopsida > Brassicales > Brassicaceae > Lepidium > Lepidium africanum. The sequence goes on along the minus strand of OVAX01001741.1, from coordinate 10,159 downwards.
AATGACTATTTCTATTTTTAATTCTCATTACTTACAATTATTTATTTATAACCATAAAAATTAAAACACAAATATAAATATAAAATTAAATTAAATTAGTGGGGTATGATGTTGAATTTTATTAAACAAAATTATTGTAGAGGATAAAAATTGAATGGATGTTGAATTTTGAGTTAGAGAAATTTAGAAAATGATTTGGTAGAAAAAAAAGATGATGCAGAAGGGTGACAAATGAGAACCAATGTAAATAGTCTTATATGCTTCCAAGTTTTGAAACTTGTGTTTTAAATAAAATCCCTTTCAGCTTTTTGTCACTAGTTAAGTGAGTGTCACTACATTCACTGCAGTTAAAGACTTTTAGTGTGACCACGTGGGTTTGTTCCGACCAATCACATCTCGAGTCTTCAACACCCAATCAGGTTATTTTCGTAAACTACATAAAAAGGGAAGAAAGAAAACCTATGTTCCAGATGTCAACCATCAACCGTCACTCTGTATTTTTTATTTTTTAACGCCATTAAACTACATTAACGCCCAAAGGCCTGCATTACACAAATAAGCCGAGGCTTATATTACAAAGGTGAACCGGAACCTCACCGTGAAATCCTTGCCATGCAACTCCGGTGAACCGGAGACACGAACCTCACCGTGAAAAGCTTCTCCTCCATCTCTTCTTCTCTGAATTGACCTCGGTAAGGATGTGTAGGGGCGTATCTTCCTTAAGAAACCGAAGCAGATGAACCCTTAATCGTAGGATGAAATCAGAGATTCCCATCGCGAAGCTACTCTTTTGCCGTGAGATCCAAACAATGGACTGAACTTCCTCACCATCTCCTCTTCTTTGGTGAAAATGCTGGAAATTTATTCCCAAAATGTGAAATTTAACTAATCAGGCAATGATAAATTACTCTGACTCCGGCGATAAGAAATTCAGTAAAGTATACACCACCTGCAAAAGAAACAATCGGCAAAGGCCGGAAAAAAGAAAAAACAACACGGCCAAAGGTTTAAACACAAAGCAATATTATTGGCAAAGCCGGAAGACCGAGATGACCGAAAGAAAAAAAAAACAATCTAAAAGGACAAATTTGTCGAGGTTGGCATACATTGGATCGGCAGTCTTGAAAGAACTATTTGTATGAGTATGATTTCCCTCTCTTGATTATTTCAAAGTGTTTATGTTGAATGTGTCAATTCTGAAGTAATTGTAAAACAAAGTTGGAAGTAATACTAGTAGGTTGAGTAAAAAAAATCTCCAATGACGCTATTCTTGCCTACATCTTTGAGTTACTAAAGAATGCAACTAATAAAAAGTTACAATGATACCCTAGGTAAGTAGGAGAAAATTGGTTGCACACCAAATAGAAAATATAAAATAATACTCTAGGTAAGTAGGAAAAAATTGACTACAATGTGAATGAAATTAGAGGAACGGAACCATATAGAAGATAGTCTAGGTGTTCATGGAAAGGCTGAAGAAGAATCCATGCATCATTTGATCGATATATCCTCGATTAGACCGCACTTAGATACTTTAAGAAGTCTATATGTTGCATTCAGAGAAGAGTTGTTAACCCTTTTACTATTCATTGCAATCTAATTATGTTTTCTATGATGTCTGAATAGTTTCATTATCAGGTCTAGGTTTTCTAGGGCTTTAGGGAATCAATGAATAAGGAACAAATAAGGCTTAATCTTAAGTGTTTTCCATCTATTGTTGAATTTAATGCTTAGGTTAGTCTAATCACCTAACTTATAATAATAGGTTGTTTAACACATCAAAAAGTGTTTGTTAGATGTCTTAAATAGCACAGATGAGCAATTAGTCCTTAACCAATGAAAGCTGATGTTAAGACTAATTGTAGACTTATCAAACTTTTTTGAAAATTCCTAAAGACTTATAAGACTATTTAGATCTATAGGACCAAATGACAGTTTAGGTTTCTAGGTTTCTAGATTTAGTAGTCGATGCCACAACAATGGATTTGCTATAAATTTATGTCTATGCAGAGAATTAGTTGTTTTTTCGACTGTGCAAGAGATCGAAATTACTTCCGAGTCTATCGCCTTGAAAGTAGTTGACTTCAAACAAGAGCTCATTAAATCGAAGGTATCGAGCTTTGAAGAAACCATACCTAAACCTGCAAGATCTTGGGATGGACATCTCTCTCAAATGGAAGAGGTGGAATGGACTCTAATAAATGATCTAAACATCTGTATAAAGCTGAAACCAATCTGTCTAATACCCCTTAAACTGTCTCAGTCCTCAAAGATTCAATTTAGGTGGATAAATAAAGAGAAAAATAAAAGATAAATTAGCTTTAAATAAGCCGAAGTTGTTGACCTAACAGAATATCCATCATCGATGAATTAAATGTGCCAACAAAGACAAACTATACTCAATGATCTTATAGCCCAAAGATATTTAAAATTAAAGCCCATTAGCAATCCTAGACACTTGAGATACTTATAATAGATTTGTCTACAGCCTATAAAAAGGCTCTTGTTCTCGCAGGTCCATTTTTTTAAGACTAATTAGAGAGACAATTACAGAATACCTCAAAGAAATAAATCCGGCCCAACAACTGGCCCAACAACAGGAGAACCTGAGTGGAAACCTACTTTGCAAGCCTTCTGGATTTCGCAGCCGCCGCCGTGAAGGGAGACGCGGGAGATATGCTCACCAATGGAGAAAGAGAGCAGTAGAGATATGGATCTTTGATGTTCAGGACCAAACTCCAGTGAGTGAGAGCTCCAGATGAATAGATCAGAGAGATAGAGCTCCAAATGAGCAGATCTTGTTTAAACACTATTTCTATTGTCTGGGTATTTGTTTTTTAAAATGGACGTTTAGAGCATGGGTAGTGGTGATACTTTGATGAGTATCACTACAATAAAAAAATAAAATAAAATAAAAACTATGAGACTTGGTGAGAGAGAGTCTCACCAAATAGAGATTGTAGAGACCAATCTCTACACGTATTAAGTAGAGATTGGTCCATTTTTTTTTTTGATTTAAAATTTAATTAGAAAAATATATTATATTTAAATATTAATTTTTTATTAGGGGTGAGACTCTAAATAGAGTCTCACCACTACCCATGCTCTTACACTCTCAAATAGATATTTGCATTTGAAACAGTCGATTGCCGAATTTTTTTATTTTTTTGGCACTGATTGTTTGCCAATTTTTTTTTTGGTTCAAACGATCCTTTTCGTTTGCCAATTTAAACACACGTTATTTTTTTTTGTTAATATTGGATCGACAAAGCCTGATCCATAGTCTAAAAACCTACTTCAAAATTTTTTTTTTTTAAGTTACCATAATGCAGCGGATAGAAATCGAAACCTGATGTCAAATTATTAGTTGGATCATTCTAACCACCAAACTGAGAGCAATTAGACAAAACAGACGTTTTTGTATTGAGTTATTGACCAATATACCAATTTGTATCTAAATTGCAAATATGTTATACACAAACAATAGATGAATCATAAAATTTGTTATCACATTTTAAAAAGTTTTAAATGGTATCAAGAACATTTAATAATAATTGTAATTATTTATTATTTATTTGTATATTGAATTTTACTAAATATTATTGTATAATTTTCTAAATATATTTAAAATTAAATTGTACCCACTCCTTTTATCAAATTATAAAATATTTGAAAAAAGTAGTCACCAATCAACCTTAATATTGATTCAACTTTAGATATGAACCAAATTTTCCAACCATTATCTTTTATTAGAATATGAGCTTCCAACTCAAAATCAATTGACAATAAATGGAGAGGTCCATATCTTATATATATTAAAGAGGATCCTTTCCAACTTCCAATGTGAGTAATATTCCCTAATAGGCCCCATTCGAGATGATAGCGCTTTAGCCATCAATCTCATATGTTTGGGAATGGATCGACGACACCATTATTGGGGCATGGGTTATCGATAATTAGACCAACTTTGGACCAGATCGGGTTGGATAGTGGATCGTGAACTCTGATACCATATTAGAATATAGGCTTCTAACTCATAACCAATTGACAATAAGTGGAGAGGTCCATATCTTTTATATATTAGAGAGGATCCCCTCCAACTTCCGATGTGGGATAATATTCCCTAATATCTTTCTATGTTTTTTCCAACATATAAATATTATATTAATTTTGAAAGCCAAGAAGAAGGCAAAGAGTTTACATAAGTACAATTTTGTGAAAGATTACGAACACTTCTAGCTAACCAATCCGCCTTCTTGTTGAGGGTTCTGGGAATCTGATGAAGCGAGAAACTAGGTATTGCGAGAATGCTGGCCATTCATCTGGATATGCCACCATCTTTAATACCTCCTCACATTCTGTGGCACTTTAAACTTCTGGAATCTCCAAATCCAAAAGAGACTCCATAGCCCAGAGGATCGCTTTGAATTATGTGTGCAAAGGAGATAAACATCGAAAAATGCCTTTTGCTCCCATATTTACTCCTCCAATACCATATGTAAAGCAAAACCAACCCAGCCTTGAAAAATATTCTGAGTCCTTCCAGGATCCATCAATGATACATCAGAGTCTTGTAAAACTCTGATCACCTATCGAGGGTTTGGTCACATCCTCCCATAATTTATTTGATTGGGTCTGACCTCCCTTACTTAAGTCATTATATTCCTTTTGTGCCTGAGCTTGGAACCATTCTGCTGCTTCTAATTCAGCAGTCTAAAGAGTGTCTCGAGGATTCTTATCCAAATTAGAAAAAGTCTTATCATTCATTACTTTCCAAATATTCCAAAGAATCCAGGAAAAGCTCTTCAATTCCTCTAAGTCTAGTAACCACTAGTAAAGATAGTCTAAATTAGAATAAATTGATGGGATTGGAAATACACCTATCTCGGAAGGTATATTAGATAAGGCCCAAGTCTACAAAGCTGGAGGGCACTCAAAAAGAGTATGATTTATTGATTCTGTCTCTACACCACATCGTGCACAGCTAGAGTCACAACAAATACCTCTATTTTTTTTAATTATTTCTAACTGGTAAGGAACATGATGCTACTTGCTAAGTAAAATGCCTAATTTTAGGAAGACACTCCAAATTCCACCCATAAGCCTGAATCTCTTTAGTTGTAGGACCATCTCTGACCTCCTCATTATCTAAAATCAACGTTTCAATCTTATAACCTGATTTTGCTGAATATTTCCCTGATTTATTATAATACCACCTGTAATAGTCTGCTTTCCCCAAATTTGGTACACTAATTCCAAGAATTAGAGACACATCTCTTGGATCAATCAATTTTCGGATTAATGGGACCCTCCAAGAACACGTTGAGGGATCAATCAATTGATTTACTGTAAGATCAGGATAGATAGGTGGTCCCCTGCTAACAGCAGGCCTCGTAACCAAACCTGGTACCCATGGATCATGCCACACCAAGATAGTTTTACTGTCTCCTATCTTTTTTATGAGACCTTTGCTCACCACAACTCTAGCTAAAAATATACTTCTCCAACCATATGATGGAGAGTAATTCCGAATGGGAGCTAACGGAGATAAATCCCTATAGTATCTTCCACTAAAATTTCTTGAAATACAGAGAATCTGGGTAATCTAATAGTCTCCATATTGTTTAGCCAATAAAGCTGAGTTAAATTCCTCAATATATCTAAAACCCAGACTCCTTCTATTTTATTTTTGCATGGTTTTTGCCATTTTTTCCAATGGACCCCCTTCGAGTCACTACTATTTTTCCATCAAAAGTTTGCTATAGCAAGACATTACATAAGTAGGAAGAGTTATTAAGACTGATTTTATAAGCACTTTTTTCCCTCCTTTTGATAAAAACTTTGCCGGCCAACTTGATATTCTCTCTTCTAGCTTCTCTTTTATGAAGGCAAAGATCTTTGTTTTAGAACCTCCTAGACTCTCGGAGAGTCCCAAAAGTACCCATACCACCTATATTATAAATACCCGATATATTTTGTATTTCCACTTTGTCCTATAGTTGAATAGAGTGTCCAAATTGAATTGAGAATTTTGAGAAATTAATTTATTGTCCAGATGCTACCTCATATGTCTTGAGAATTTTTAAGATCGATTTAGCTTGACTTACATATGCTTTGCCGAAGAACAATATATCATCTGCAAATAAGAGATGAGATAAACCATTCTTTAATACCTTTAGCCAATCAATTTTTTTAATGATTACAACCATTTAAAAAAAAATTAACCGCTTTGTTTCAACAACGCCACCAATCTAACTTTACATCGTGGAAATAGTTTTCTCGATAAAGCATGGATACTGAAATAAGGTAACATGATTTTTAATGTATATATTCAAACCTTTTTGATTCACTATTACATGAGGGCATTTTCTTTCCTTACATCAATATATTTTACTAGTGAAGCAGCATCCCAACTGTCGATGAATGCTAATCATCATTTCCAAAGCCATTTGTGGATACATAAACATTGGTTTATTATGTGTTTAGTATAGCTAGATGTACTTGTGGATTCATATACATATAGGTGATTAGCTAGAACACTTCAAAATAAATCATAATTACTCAATTTCGTGAACAGTTTTCGAGTTTGAAATGGACTTCTTCTTCTACATTAGGTTCTGATTTTGAAATATAGAGAGAGAAAAAGAGAAAGAAAGAGAAGAAATAAGATTTTGATCATGAGATGAGAGAAGAAAATAAAGCTGAAAATTGAGAAGAAGACGATGAGGTGGAAGAAAAAAAAAGATAATTTCTTTTTTTGTAATGCCAAAAGTGTAATATAAAACACAATTCTTTTTTTTTGTCATTTCTATATCTAGGAAAGTATTTGAGTAACAAAGCATAAAATACGGAGTATTTGAGTCATTCTTTCTATACATGTTCATAAAGGGGCATCAGTCTATTATCATCATGATGTTTAAAAGCACAAACTCTAAAAAATTTGAGTTAGACTTTTACATGATGTTAGCAAGCAGAGATATATTTACATTTTTTTTTGTTACAAATTTTGGTCACTTAGCTAACAAATTTTTGATTCAATTTAAGATATAATCTATGGTTCATGGTTTCTATAGATTAAAAAAAAAAAAGAAATTTCATAAATCTCACCCGTTTTTACTCTATCGTTTTCATTAATTTTTTAGTTAATCTTTTTTTCAATAATTGTTTTTTTTCTTTGGTTTCTCTTTGAGTAATTGGTTTTTCTGTTGTTTTCATAATTTTTTCAGATATTACAATATTTCTATTGGGATTAAAAGTTTTTTGACCCATAACATAAATTTGTCCAAAACTCAAATTATATCATGTAAGGTTATACAATTCTACGATTCTTTAGAATCAAATTCCGAAGAAAAAACATTGCAGATGTGGACAAGTTAATTACTTAAGCAAAAACACTTCTCTAAATAAAAAATAGTTTACGTTGTCATTTATATAATTTTATCATTTATTTTGAAAATTGTGAAGACAGTTATGTGAAACCAAAGTTAATAGGTCATATATTTTACTACATATTTTTGAAAATTTTTGTAAGACTTTTTAAAGACTTTGATTTAATATATTATTTATCTAATTTTGATTGTTTAATAGTGGAATTGAGTTATATTAAGTATTACTTTTGAGTTTACATGATTAACTTTAAGTTTTTTTTTTAAATATAAAATAAAGTTGCAAGATATAATAATTTAGAAGGTTCTATTTTTTGCAGAAAAGTCTGAAAAAGTATATTTGATTTTCCTTAATAAATTTAAATATCGATTCGCAACTTAGTTGCTTCAACTTAATTTTGAATAATGAAACATTTAGATTTGATTAATTTTACAAGATTACATTTCGCTTAAAAATTTTTATCATGTTATTTAAACAAAGCTTCAAAATTTGAACCTGAGCAGTGGGTGCAATTGTACTATATGTTATTTGCCATGATTTCATTATTTACATTTATTAATAGTTGATAATGTTACTAAAATCCTTATAATTAAAATTATAAAATTACTTATACTACATAAACCTTTATATGTAGATAAAGAATTTGTTTTTAAAAAAATAAAAAATTCTGCATTCATACACACCAATTTTCAATATGTATAAGCTAAACGAATATATGACTAAATATTTTTTTGGACAGTTCAAATTTAAGTTTTTGCTATCTGTTTAAATAAAAATTACATACAACTATGAAAAAGATCACTTGTTGATCTAATAATGTTTATGTAAGTTTAATCAATTACCAATGTTTAAATAAGATTTAACCATAAAATTTATCCGACATTATTTTTCTATGGATCATAGTTGGGCATGATTATGTTGAATGATCTAAAAGAATGTGTTTGTGAGGATATATTATTGATATTGATATTTTTATTTATTTTATTGTGATTGTATTAAAGTAATTGGTCTGAAATAATATTTATAATGGAAGTCAATACAAATTATTTACAACATAAACCTTAATCAACCTTCAAAATTAATAATATCAATGAGAATATAATGAGTTTACTATTGAGAGTTGTATTAATTTTAATGTGATTATACTAAGATAATTAGATTAAATCAATACAAATCATTAACATCACAAACTCTTAGCACACTTTAAAATGATATCAAACTATGTTATGCTCAAATTTTGATCAAACGACTAAACTCACTTTCTTCAATTTTTCACATGAACATCATTATCTTCTAAACTACATAAAATTTAATTGTATGTTCAAAAATATATCATTGTAAATAAAAAATACTATATATATATATATAGATATATTCATCTTTATGGAAGTCAATACATATCATTAACATCAAAAACTTTCATCACTCTTCAATATGACATCAAAACAGATTAATTATGCTCAAGTTTTGATCAAACAATAACTAAAAAATTCATGAATATATTTAATATTAAACATATGTTGAGAATTAATGATAAAAAAAATTCTTCTAATTACAAAATTTTAATGGCATAAGTGTAGTTATTTAAAATTTCCTATTCAAAGTCTTAAAAATTATAATCTTTTAATAGTATTAGATATTATCTTGATTTTTGCAAAAACTTTAAAATTTTGATTTGAAAATATCTTAAATAACTACTTTTATTGAACTCAAATTTAGCGTAAATTATCATGTAGAAAATAATGTTATTAAAAAGTTTGTTAAGTTAAATTGTTTGTAGATTTAAAGAGCTTTTGTTTTTAGGATTGAGAAGTAACAATATATTTTTATACATAAGAGAATATAATGTTCAACCATGAAATATAAAAATTTATGATAATTGTGAAGTAATGTAAGTTTATGAAGATTGTTTTATATATGATACTATATATACATATATATTATAAGATCATTCAGTTTAATAAAATACACAAACAATAATTTTTAATTAAATAAAATAAAAAGAATAATTTTACTGATGATAATTTGTTAAGGAAATTACATAATTTTCTTTTCTTTTTTTTTTTTTTGATAAAAACTCAAATAAAATTAGATAATTTGAGAAATTTTAAATTAAAATAAAAAGAAGATCATTTAAATTTCACTATTTTTAGAAAGCGAAGTTTCAGGGAAAATATGTAAATATATTAATCACAAAAAAAATTGAAGATAATATTAAATTAAATTAAGCAAAAAGTAAATTTAATTTTCTTAAGAAATGGTTAGAATTATGGGTATTTATTTACGAATTTGATAAAAGAATTGTAGGTCAAAGTAATATTTTCCTCTTAGCAACAATATCCTGAGAGTCGAACTAGGTTCAAAACCACATAAGAGCACCATTAACGGCGTGCTCTAAACAATTTCTTAAAATTAAACACAATTGAAAAAAATAAAAATATCTAAGAAATTTAGTGGTTGATTTCTTAATTAAGAAATCGTGAATCCCTTAAGAAATTGTTTACTGACCAAACTGACTCTCGTGTGTCGGGTTCTTGGGTTGAATCCGGAAACGAAGAGATGCAGACGAGATCTTCATCGTCACCTTCGCCTGACCCAGTTCGTTTCCGAGTCCAGTTTCGCGAAAGCCAGCTGCAGATTGTGGACTCCACTTCGAGTGGAGACAAGATTTTGCCTGGTTCGACCAGCGTTAGTCGGCCGCGATCTAGCGGCAAGACAAGATTTTGTGATAAATTTCATCTCCATTGTTGTAATCTCTTAAGCTCGATTTCTG